>PVIU01011803.1:0-43460 GCA_004026605.1 Ondatra zibethicus | reverse complement strand
TGTCCTTAAGACCCAGTAATACCACTTTTGGGTATATATCCAAAGGATGCTCAATCGTGCCACAAGGACATGTGCTCAACTATGTTCATAGCAGCTTTGTTTGTCATAGCCAGAAACTGGAGCAACCTAAATGCCCCTCGATCGAAGAATGGATAAAAAAAAATGTGGTACATTTACACAATGGAGTACTACATAGCAGAAAAAAATAACGACAGCCTGAATTTTGCAGGAAAATGGATGGAACTAGAAAGCATTATTTTGAGTGAGGTAACCCAGACACAGAAAGACAATTATCACATGTACTCACTCATAGGTGTTTTTTAAACATAAGGCAAAGAAAACCATCTTACAAACCACAATCGCAGAGAATTTAGACAACAATACGGACACTAAGAGAGACCTACATAGATATAATCTACGTGGGAAGTAGAAAGTATAAAAAGACAAGATCTCCTGAATAAATTGGGAGCATGGGGACCTTGGGGGAGGGTTGAAGGAGGGAGGGGAGTGGCAGAGAGGGGAGCAGAGAAAAATGTAGAGCTCAATAAATATCATGGGGGAAAAAAAGACACATACTGAAGTGTGTTTATGAGGATTGGGGATAGTGAACACCCATTAGGCACCGAACAGAACAGAAGGCAAGTCTGTTTATTTCTGTGGTGGTCACCATCAGCGCCAGTTCCACATTTGTTGGCTACATTCGCTTTATGTTACAGACTATGGACCAGACTGTTTGACCACCATGCCGCAAACTGACTGTGGCAGGCTCGCTACTCACCCCTAAAACTCCCAGCTCTGACACAGGGGCAGCGCTGTAGGTGCTCAGAGGGGAGATGGCAGGGAGAGCACAGACCAGCACACATTTGGAGGGGGCGGGGCCTGCAGCGCAGAGGGGCGGTGCTTCGCGCAAGACCACGCCCCCGTCCGTCGACGAACGCGCTCCGCCCGCCCAGTCTGCTCTCGGGCAAGGGATCGGCGCTGCCACGCGGGGAGCGCGCTCTCCGGCCCGGCCGCGGCATGCGAGCGCTGCTCGGCCTGCTCCTGGTATTCGGCTGCTGCACCTTCGCGCTGTACCTGCTATCCACGCAGCTGCCCGCGGGGCCGAGGCTGGCGTCTGCCGAGGAGCCCCAAGGCCGGTGAGTGCGAGGGCGCGGGCCGGCGGCTGGGGCAGAGGTCGGAGGGTTGCCAGTGATGCACGGGGCGACCTTGGCGCTTCTCTCCAGCCCCAGCAACCTCGGCCACCGTGGCTCTCCTTCCTCAACCCACGTAACCACACCAGCCAATCTTGAGAGGCGCAGCCCGGACTTGGGGTTATGAGGCTGTGATCCGGTCTGGCCTCTTCCTGCCTGACTGCTCCCCATGACAGCCGAGCGAGTCAGGAGGCGTCAGGAGGCGGCCGCAGACTCAATGGGCGGGTTGCCTGATTGCTGCATACTACTTACAAAGTGCATGAAATATGCCTGGCGCGTTGCCGCATTATCAAGAGGCTTAATTGGTAATTGAGTTGTAGGACAGCTGTTTTCAGTAACCATTGTCTTTTACTGGAACTGAAAGAGCTTTCTTGTGAATGTCAGAGGTACTCGGGAGAACTAGGAGGGGTTGCTTACGGTTTATCTCTGCTGGAGTGTTGAGATGGCAGAGGCAGGGTAGTCTTTGTACTGTGACCCTTAGACCGGATTCACAATGCTCCAGGCCTACAGCGGGGTGAAAAGGGAGGCTCTTGGTAAGGGTTGGCCCCAAGCCTGCCATATTATCAAGAAAGCTGTATTTATGATGTGAGATAGATAAAATTCCTCCAGGGAATCATTTTTTGTTTTTGCCTAGTACGTCTGGGGCAACACGGTGTCTAAATAGTTCTGGGCTTGCTGGGGAGGGGTCTCCTTGAAAGGAAGGCAATTTAGGATGCCCAGCACTTGCCTAGAAATGCATATACCTGCCTCTTTGGACTAGATCAAAGAGACTAGAACCCAGATCAGTGATGAGGCCATGCTCAGGGTGGGGGAGGCTGCGGGATTCCATCTTACACCCCCTGAGTAAGTAAAGAGGGAATTCAGCAGTTATCCAGCACCAGACCCTTTTTAGGCGAGGAAATGAGACCCATGGACACTTCAAGGTCACACAACTGGAACGAGGCAGAATGGGGATGCCCACTCAGGTCTCTTGATCCCAAGCCAGAGCTCTTCTACCTACCTGTGTTGTGTTATACTAGGTCACCTGTCATCTCGAGTTCTTCTTTGTATGTATTCCCAGATGGCCAGATTACATGTTTATAAACTTACTCTAGAAAGAATACATGCTGAGTAACTTTGTTAGGCACCAGGCTCCTCTGGAACCCATGTTTCCATCTGATTTTCCAATCTCTAGGTCACTGTGGTTCCCCTCAGATCTAGCCGAGCTGCGAGAGCTCTCCGAGGTCCTTAGAGAGTACCGGAAGGAGCACCAGGCCTATGTGTTCCTGCTCTTCTGCAGTGCCTACCTCTACAAACAAGGCTTTGCCATCCCTGGCTCCAGTTTCCTGGTCAGTGTCTTGCCTTCTTTCCAACCGGCTTCCTTTTCTGTAAAATGTGGCCGCTCCCCCAGGCACCCCTTTAGTTGTGTTGCGGGATGAGATGAAACATGAGCTCAGGGAGGCTGGCACGAGTGGGCATTCAGCACTTAGTGTACTCTAAGCTTCCCACTGTCCTGCTCCCCTCCCCTCTCCCAGCACCTTTTCCTACTCCCAGTTCAGCTTAGATCTACCCAAGCAGATTGGGGGTTGGAAACGGGAAGAAAAGCCAACATGTCTGAGAGAGGGAGCTGGATTGGTGGAGGTCAGGGCCGACCTGGGATTGACTTCCCCCTTGAGCTGATCCTGCTTCAGGACAAAAAAAGAGCTAGCTGCTACTTGGTGCTATAGAGCCTGGGCTAGCAAGGGCTGCGTACTTAGAACTGGGGTGTATTTTAATACTGCCTAGTGTGATCTTGGTTGTGTGGCTGTCTCTCCCCATAGGATGGGGTTGGCACAAGACAGAGGTCTATTGAGGACTACTTAGGACCTATGTATGCGTATGTATGTACGCCAAGTATGTATTGCAGCCATAGCCTCCCTGCCGAAGTCCCCTCTTGCCTGTTTGCTTACCTTAGCTCACTTGTTCATTTACTCACTTGCTCACACTTTTTAAAGGATTGGTTATATGTACGTGTATGTCTGTGTATATACGTATAGGTGCCCGTGGAGGTCAGAAGAGGGCACCAGATCTGGCGCTCGTGATACAGACGGTTGTCAGCCACCCAGCGTGGGTGCTGGGACCTGAACACTGGTCCTCCACACTAGCAGGCAGCACTGTCAGCTGCTGAGCCACCTATCCAGCTCATGTTTTGAGACGAGGTCTCACTCTGTAGCGCAGACTGGTCTGGAACTCATATGCTAGCCTAGGCTGGCCTTGAAATCCAAACAATCTTCCTGCCTCAGCCTCCCAAGTGCTGGGGTCACAGGCGTGTGCCTGCACAGTTGGCTTTCCCCATGTCCTTTCTCCCAGGTCCCGTGCTATGAGGCCAGGCGATATTCACCAGCCAAACTGCACTTGAGAAGTATTGATTAACGTTGCCATCTTTGTGAAGCTAAGGCTTTACAGGTCAATTAGAACGGTGGCCAACACAGAAGTGCAGCATGAGCTTACTAATCAGGTGAAAAGCCAAGAAGGCATCTACTCAGATTGCCGAAGGTCCATTTGCGTTCTGCACAATAGTAAGAGTAGCCTGTGAGCTTCACTTCCCCTTTTTGGTGCCCCAGTGACTGTGGGGTAACTGTAGCCCTTGCCACAGCCAGGTAAAGTCTGCACCTAGTCTCCTTTTCAACTTGCCAGTGCCCACTGAGGTCTCGGCCTTGTCCTTGTACGGGTGAGGAGCCTAAGGCGAGGCTTATATTCCATGTTTCCATTGCCTTTTTAAAATCGGCCTTGGGTTTGGTCTGTGAAGAGCTCTGAAAGTGAGGGAGCCAATGCACAGGCTTTAGGCCAGGCCACTGGCTCCAGGACAGTCCAGGCCACTGGCTCCAGGACAGGTTACTGGCAGCAGCTAGAGGTTCTCACGGCCGAGGGCTTGCTTTCTTTGCAGAATGTTTTGGCTGGTGCCTTGTTTGGGCCATGGCTGGGACTTTTGCTGTGCTGTGTGCTGACATCGGTGGGCGCCACATGCTGCTACCTGCTTTCCAGTGTTTTTGGCAAACAGCTGGTCACCTCCTACTTTCCTGATAAAGTGGCCCTGCTGCAGAGGAAGGTAAGATGGGGGCATGCCTGAATGCTAGTCCCTGACCATCAGCTCACGGTCCGAGAGGAGCGAGAAGCAGGGGTTTCCCACAGCTCCTGGGAGCTGGGAAGGGCTCACTTGATGTCTTTCCAAAGCAGAGACCAGTGATCAAATCCCAGTTCCACTCCTACCCTCACTTGCTTTCTAGCTTTGAGTTGAGTGTCTGACCCCTGATTCTCAGGATTTGGTTAATTTCGTACGTGTCTCTGTGTTGGTGTGTGTGTGTGCGCGCTTGTATATGTGTGAGTGCATGTGACATGTGACAGTCTTTCACTGAGCCTGGAGCTCACTGATTTGACTAGTCTGGTTGGGCAGCAAACCTCATAGATCCTCCTGTCTCTACTTCCAGCACTGACATCCCAGGCTTGTGCCGCGGCCCCAAGCTTATTTTTATTTTTATTTGACATGGGTACTGGTGATCAAATGTGGATCCTTATGCTGACAGGGCACACATTTTACTGTCTGAGCTGTCTCCCTAGCCCAGTTTTTGTTTTTTTCATTTTTTTAAAGATTTATTTATTTATTTTATGTACATTGGGGTTTTGCCTGTGTGTATGTCTGTGTGATGATGCCAGAACTGGAGTTACAAACAGTTGTGAGCTGCCATACGGGTGCTGGGAATTGAGCCCCGGTCTTTTGGGAGAACAGCCAGTGCCCTTAACCAGTAAGGTCATCTCTCCAGCCCCCCAGTTTTTGTTTTTATTGTGACAAGGTCTCATTCGTGACTCAGGCTAGCATCAACCTTGTGGGAGTCCTCCTGTTTCAGCCTTCTAAGTTCCTGAGTGCTGGGATTTCCTGTCCAGCTGGTAGTTGCATTTTCAAAATGGGGACGTGGGAGGAGCTGGGAAGGAGCCCTGTTCAGCTTCAGAGCTAGCTGGAGAGCCCTTCTGCTCCTGACCGTGGGCTCTCTCTGCAGGTGGAGGAGAACAGAAACAGCCTGTTCTTTTTCCTGCTGTTCCTCAGACTCTTCCCCATGACACCAAACTGGTTCTTGAACCTGTCAGCCCCGATCCTGAACATCCCCATCGTGCAGTTTTTCTTCTCAGTGCTGATCGGTAAGATGAGGGGGAGGGGTGCTGGTGGAGGCCCTGCCCTCCATCACTTGCCACCTGCCAATATGCTTGCCTACCAGCAGCATCTCCAAACCTGCCCCTCGACACACCCTTCTCTGATTTCAAACCTCCTCTGCCTTGAACATGAAACCCATACAATGCTTTGGGAACAACTAAGGGTTGTTCATTCCGTGGTAAATTCAGTGCTTCTTATGTGCCCAGTATGTGCTGGGCCCTGGGATTGAACAGGATCATCTCTGTAAACTACATGATTTAACTCCAAGAAGTGGTAGCAGGCTGAAGGGCCGGTGCAGAGCAAGGGATTTCCTTTCTGGCACTGGTCCCTTTGACTAAGGGGTCTTAGGGAAGGCTGGCATCAGAGAGGCTTCTATCTATCTTCTGAGAACAGTATGACCATATTTCCACTCAGGAAATCACTTAGCTGGATCAGAGCTGGGTTAGGAGCAGTGTTTCTTGAAGTGTGGGCCTCAGGTTAAAGTGACCACATCCCACCCATCTGAGAGTATTACCTTCTCATGGCAGTAAGCCACTACCCTCCTTAAACCAGGGGCAGAGATGTTCAGACCTTTCTTAGAGTGTGGGGAATGACATTCAGGGGTTTATGTCCAAGTTAATAAACGTGCAGCTACTATTAATAGGAATGCCTGAGAGAGACGGAAGGAGGCTGACCACAGCCAGCTCTTCTAGCATCTCGCTGAGCACCTCAGCGTCTCAGCTAATGGGGGCTAAAAGCTTGTCATTGCCGAAGTGACACCAGCTTGGAAAGACTCTGGAGACAGAGTTCCTTATTGAGGGCCAAGCTGTGTGACCTTGAATGGTCTGATCATTATCTCCCATATACTTCTTCCCTGAAGTAGAGGAATGGGTTATCAAGGTCTCAGCCAATCAGAAACTCAGGAGTGGGGGCAGGAAAGAGGCCTCTAAAATGCGGGCTCCTGGGTTTTACTGCAGAGCAAGAACTAGCGTCTCTGACGTGGACCCAAGAATGTATTTTGTCTTATTATTTGTTTGTGATGTGGCTGTGTTATATAGCCAAGGCGGGCCTCAAACTTTCAGTTTTGTTTGTTTGTCTGCCTCAGTCTTCCAAGCGCTGGGACTGCAGGCATCCACTACACTTGGCTTACCATTTCCTTTTGAGACAGGGTCTCGCGATGGAGCTCTGGCTGGCCCTCAACTCGCTTTGTAGACCAGGAAGTCTTAGAACACACAGAGATCCCATCTGCCTCCTTCTGAGTGCTGGCGCTGAAGGTGTGCTCCCTTATGCCTGATCTAGCATTTTTTTCTTTTTTCCTTACACATCACAGGGTTCTTGGTGATTGGTTTTGGTTTTGAGACAAAGTCTCAGCACATAGTCCAGGCTGGCCTTGAATTTGCTGCTATTCTCCTGCCTCCGCCTCCTGATTCCTGAAATTATAAGCATGCACCACCATGCCTGATTCTAAGGAATTTTTATGCCACCTGCTGCCCAGCTGCCAGGCAGACTATGGAGTCCAGAGGCCAGCTGAATTCTCAGAGTGCAGAACAGACAAAGTTGTACTTTGAGGAAAGTTGTTTTGTTTGTTGGGTTTTGAAAGTCTTTAGTGCACACTGAAGATTTCATGTTGCTGGTCTCCTTTCTCTGGTTCGGCTCTTGGGTCTCAGCAGGTGCACGGACTCCAGCATCTCTCAGCTCACTCTCTGACTTACTATTTTTTTCTGTGTGGGTAGTAAATTTTCCTTATGGTAGTGTATATACATTTGTGTGGCCCATCTTAAGGCCTTCTGTTGGATAAGGCAGATGTGTATAGGAAGCATGGGGAGAAAAGGAAGGAGGTAGAACGTTAGGGGGTTAAGAGTTGGAGACAGTTAGAGTCACTGTTCTGAATCCCTGGCTATCATCTAGTGCTGGTTCCCACCATCTTGCCCCATTAATGGACCATCTCCACTTTGCTTTTTCCAGGTTTGATTCCATACAATTTCATCTGCGTGCAGACAGGCTCCATCCTGTCCACCCTCACTTCTCTGGATGCTCTCTTCTCGTGGGAAACTGTCTTGAAGCTGTTGGCCATTGCCCTGGTTGCTTTGGTTCCTGGAACCCTCATCAAGAAATTCAGCCGAAAGCACTTGGCCCTGAGTGACCCAAGGAGTACTAGTCACCTCCGTGGCAGGAAGGACGCGTGACACAGGTGCCATGTTTACTACAGCCCTGGATTCTGCTGCTGGTCTGTGTGATGGGCACGGTCCTTTATTGTCCTCACTGTGTTTTAATCACCCTCAGAAAGGTGATCCGAATGGTGTTCTAGTGCGTGCAGAGACCTATTAGAAGGGCACTCTGCTTGAGGGTCCAGTCCCGTTCTAGAAATGGACTGCTTTCTAGAAAATCTTGTTTTGGTTCTATCCAATAATAGGGACTCAGTCTGTTGGGCTTGCCTCTTGCCAGTCCCTGAGATGTCTTGGGAGAAGATGCTGGTGGCCTTTTGGACAGGCTGTGTAACAGGTACTCCTGTTAAGTCCCTGTGGATGTTAGTATCAGACAGAACTCTAGCCCGTTAGTCTCTGAGGAGTGTCTTCTCTACCTTTTTGCTGATGATCTACCTCTCCATAAGCCAAGGGACCCATGGCGAACTGCCTAAGACTTA
The DNA here is from genome assembly GCA_004026605.1 of Ondatra zibethicus. NCBI lineage: Eukaryota > Metazoa > Chordata > Mammalia > Rodentia > Cricetidae > Ondatra > Ondatra zibethicus. The sequence goes on along the minus strand of PVIU01011803.1, from coordinate 35,482 downwards.
CACACAGCTTGAGTGCAATGATTCCTGTAGTATTCCTGTTCACACACTGATATTTCCATGTCTAAGCTCCTTGTGGTTGTATGTATTGAGAGTTAAGCCGATTAAAACATGATTACATATGAATGGAGCCAGCTTTGCATGTTCTGAATGTGTTCTGAGGAAATGCTCCCCCATCCCAAGGCCCTGCCATGCTTTGAATCAAATGACTTGGCTGTGTATTTTCTGCCTGGGAATCCCTTCTACTGCCTCCTGCTGGGAGAGCGGCATCAGTACAGAAGGCTGTCAGCCAGTAAACACCCTGTGATTTTTTTTTTTTTTTTTTTTTTTGCCTTTGCAAGAACAGCTGAGGAATTTGTACTGTGAGTGCTTGCCTGTTTTGTAGTCACTCACAGCTGCCATTGTGTCTTCCAGCTGTGGCCCCTGCACCTGAGCTGATAGCTTTGTGGGCTTGGACCTCATGGGAACAACTCACGACAAGGACCTGCCAGCACTGCTGCTCTCAGGCATCATGGGCTGGGCTGGTGTGTTTGTCTCAAGTCTGGGCTCAGCCAGAGGTCTTGCCGAGGCTTCAGTCTAGGCCTGATGTGCGCGCTCGGGCGCCACAGTGAGAGCGGATTCCATGTCATGGCATTTCTAAGGCTTTCATTAAAGAATGAAATGTGTGAAAGAGGCCTTTCTAATGGGGGTGACGGGAAGGAGACTATACTGGAAGCCCGTGGTTCCAGAGCATTTTGGAATAGAGAGGGAAAGAAGACGGGGTTTTCTCCCACTTTGTGTGTGTGTCCCCAGCAGGATTTCGCACAAATGTGCCTTATGATTGAGTTCACAGGGGAAGGGATTCCCCAAATCCATGGACATAAACGTTCTGCAGTGAAGACAGAACTTAAGAGCTTGTCTGTGCGTGTTGCTGACTCAAAACTGCCTTTACCAAAGGGACCAGAATTGCCTAAAAATATAATCCAAAAGACTGGTTTAGCTTCCTATTCCTAGCAGGCCTCTGACCAAATTATGCCAGCTTCCCATTTGCCTCTCTTGGCTTCTTTAAGAGTGATGTCATTGGTAACAGGACAGCTGCAGGACTGGCAACAGATGGCTCAGGAAGAACCAGAGTGCCTGCCTAAGCCTTTATGGGAAAACTCAAGACAAAATGGAAACCACAACTTTAGCGCTTGTCCCTGAAATATAAGAGTCCTGGCTGCAGAACCCAGCTTGGCTTTTCCCTGAAAACTCTGGCAGGCAGGGCAGCTTGTAGGACACCAACAGCACCTTTAGGAAAAGACAGAACCAGAACACACCAGGTAGACTTTTTGTTTAATTTCATGCATTGGTTTGTTTTCATAATCATTCTTGTTCCCATTGCTGTTCGGTACAAAGCCATAGCCAGTATCTGAAAATGACATGGAGCCAGGGACCTGGGAGCTTCAAGGAGAAAAGGGAGTTCATTTTGAGACTTCAATACTAGAAAGAAACTCATTTGCCCTGAATCAACAGGAGCTCAAATTATTGTAATAAATAATCATAGAGACAAAGAGAGGGGAGGTGGGGGCAGACATACATACATTAATGAAAAAAGACTCAAAAGATTTCCTCATCCGCTGGGAAGTGGGGTTCTAAGGTGAAGAGCCCCTGGGGTGATGTGGTCAAGATACCTTTTCCTAATAGTTTGCACATGTGGCTGGGCCCTCTAGCTTATAGCTATGGGAGGACTGTGGTCACTGGCTGGATACCAGTGACCTCCAGTGCTGTGCAGGGGCCCTGGGGAGCAGGGCTGTGATTGTGCTGGAAGCTTCCTGACAGAGGCCTTGCCATCTGTGAGGATGTGGCACCTGAAATCCTGCTGGCATGCCTTTGCCATGCATGTGGCATTTACCAAAGCCTCACCCAGCTCTTTCCCTGTTTCTGAGAGCTATCCTCTTCAGCCACCTGTCCCTGAGAAACATTCTGGGTTCCATTGGGTCCTCCACTTAGCAGCCTCGTTCAGTCCATTCTTTGAAGGGGCATTTGCAGTGCCAATTAAGCCATGCAGAAAAGCCACCAAACGCACCCAATGGGACAGTCTGGAGGGGTGCGCTAAGCGCATTGGGATGTTTGTTCTATGTCATCAGCAAAGGAAAACCTTGCTGCCTGGAAAGGCTGAACCATACTGACAGTTGAAGAGAAGTCTCGACAAAGTTTCACAGCATTTTGGGAGGAAGCAAGTAACAGACTGCACACTTTAGTTCCCAGACAGGGAAGGGTGTGCTCATCTGGTACAGCTTAGTGTGGGTAGAGATGCAACTGGTGCTTAGGCAACTGGTCTGCAGTCCAAAGGGAAAGAATAAAGGCAAATGGCCCTTTGTCATGACATGCCCCTGTCAGCCTTGGGGACCCATATGGAGACTACTGGTGTGGTCCTAGACTTGTCCATCAGGGAACTGAGGGTCTAGAATCATCTTTAGGGAATGGTTGTGAACTCAGAGCTGGGTTAATAAACACTTTGCACATAAATTCCAACAGGTAATGACAGATGCTCCAGATGCTGCTGTGAGTGGCTCTGAGGTTGTAGCAAGGCTCAGCAGGGAGCAATATGGTGCTCAGTAAATGATGCTGCCATGGGGCTTAGTGTGGAGGTGGTCCATGGTGGCATAGGGTGGTGTTTTGGTTTCTGAAGAAATAAACATGGTATATGTGAAGCAGGGCAGATTTTTTTTTTTTTTTTGAGGCAGGGTCTCACCAAGTCACTATTACTAGCTTGAATGTGATTTCAAGGCTGGCCTTGAAATCACAAAGCTCTACCCATCTCTGCCTCTCCCAGCCCTAGGATTAAAGGTATATGCCAGCACACCCAGCAAGAATCTTCTTGTTTTAAAAGAACTTGAGTGTGAAGGTGACCTCCAGGACCGGGCCTGACAGCTACTGGGGGAAGGAGAGTCACCCTTTCTCCATGGAAGCGGTTCCCTTAGCTTCCCATGCCCCTACAGTGGATTGCCCCATATACATGCACACATGGGTGGCACTACTAAGAGAGTTACCAAAACAATAACCTAACCCCCATCCCCAAACAAAACCATGAAGTTTGGAGGAGGATGTTTTGAATGAGCTATGGAGGGGGAACGAAGTGAATGTGATCATAGTTCATTGTATGCGTGTATCAAATTCTCAAAAAATAAAAAAAAAATTAGGAACATTTGAGACATAAGGGCATGAGAAAAAAACAGTAAACCACCTAATCAATAGGAACACGTTCCCACTGAGAAGACGTCAGTGCTACCTTGTTGGGACACTGACAACCCTGAGTAGTGACATGAACTCCAAGGTCACCGCCTCCATCGCCTAGAGTAGGTTAGGGTCAGCAGAGCACAGTCGGGCCCTGAATAAGCACTACACAGTACTTACTCAAAATGACCTTAATTCCAGGATGAATTTGGTGGATCTAAAGGCTTAAAGTACTCAGTCGTCAATCAGGCTACTCGAGTCACCTTACAACGTCACTTCATTGTCCTGTGCAGGCTCTCCCACAGTCCTGCAGCTAGCTCTAAGGTGAGGTATGTTTCAGAGTGGACACAGGTGTCTCCATTCCTGTGCTAAGCAATTTTAAGAGGGATTTTTATGCAGTGACATGATCTAGAAGAAGAGAGGAAATCCAGTGCTTGACTGCAATGCAAAAATGAAACTCCCCTTGGTAGTCAGTCAAAACCAGATGGCCAAAGAATGAACATGTTCATCCTGCACCACGTGACGAAGCTTGAGATTGGCTTGGCAAGGCTTCTCAAAGCGCCAACACGTGGCGGCTGCTAACGGCGCTGAAGAGCTGGCTCTTACGTTCCCTGAGATCTCCACTCAGTGTTCTGCTGACTACAATGTTCTCATGGAAACACACTCCAGTTTCCTGCTCCAGGGCAGGCTCTGGGGGGAAGGTGAGGGAAGTCTATTTTCCCTTTTAACCTTGCTTAGAACAGTAATTCTACTCAAAAGGTGTGGGTTTTACTCCTATATTGATGGCCTGGAGCCCACACCACACCCGTAGCATGCCTATGACAGTTAAGGCAGATAAAAGTGGCCTTAACATGATGGACAGGGAGGATGGAAATTCAGAATGAAGACTGACCTAGCAGGTGCATTTCCTGGGAGGACCAACACTGAAAGGTGCCAGACAGAAGTTGGCCTTTGTGTAAACAGCTGGTTCTGCTTTGTGTTGGACATAAAGAGTCTCTGTTCCAAGGAATAAGGGACCTGAGGCTGGAGGATGAGGGAATAGTGCCTCTGATGTCATTCCCCAGCCCTGTGACCCCCAAATGCCTCCACCTCCTAGAACTCATGTCTGTTCCAGAAGCAGATCGTGACTGGCATTACGTACTTCTCTTTGTTTTATCTTTCCGCTCTTCCCAATCTGTGGGGCTCAGTGGGAAGGCAATGACTCGCTTTGCTGTGCACTCTGAAACTGCCTCATGAGCCTCCGCAGAAATGCTTTGTCTTGCTGTCTGAGCATTAAATCTCTTTTTGCCTCTAGTTCAGTGCCATGATTTTATTTCTAAGACATTGGAGGAAGTTTATAACTTTTGGGACTTTTGAACTACTTTCATCAACTTGGTCATTTGCCCATTCACGAGATTTTACAATCACTTAAAAACAAAATCATCACAGTGTGCCCAATGTTTGTTGGGGCAGAACACACCCTCCTCAGAACACCGTTGCTGCATTCAGGAAGCCCGGGAAACCACCAGGGAGTACATTGAGGAACGCCAGGCATCCCACAGGCAGCTCCATCCCCAGACCTTCACTAGGCCCACAGAAGCCCATAATAATCCATGGTTAGCAAGAAACAGTCATTGTGCTACATCATAAGCCACACCTTCTGGTCAACAGAAAACTATGACAACATAAAGTAAAGCAACAAGGATAATAAAGCCATAACTTAAGCTCTCCTGTGTAGTCCTGCTACAGTTCATACAAAATGGAATAATTTAACAAAACAATACTGCTTTCCAAGTTAAACATTTCCCTTCATCCTTCCTATGAGCTAAAAATTATAGACACTAAAATTTAAAATCAATGTCTCAACATAAAGTGTAAACAAAGGAGGGGTCAAACAGAAGGCCGGCTCTAAATCCCCTCCTGCTTTTCATTTTTGGCTGATGCAGTCAGTGACCCCCGGCCAGGGGCACCGTTTCCATTGGGGTTGGAATGTCTTAAAACCTAACATCCTTACAGGATGGAATGTCAGAATCTAGCAAGTTCAGATTTGGCAGAAGCCTGCATTGGAGACAGATATCAGGCCAATGCGCATGTACACAAATTCTAGATAAGACATCTTTAAGCCAGGCATGGTGGGGCCCACCTGTAATCCAGCCCTCAGTGGGCTGCGAGACCTTTCCTGCTGCAAGTCAAGACTCCACAAATTATCTGGAGTACTTTTCATTGCCCAGGCAGGACTCTGGACACAGGAAGAATCACATGCTTTTGATATACTAAAGTAATCCTAATTCCTGCTTAGCATCAGCTGCTCCTTCTACAAGTTTCCTAACCCAACTAAACAAAACTGCAGTGGTTCAGAATGAAAACAAACCTCATTTTACAAGAAGCATTTAACAAAACATGGTGAGACAGGCCACCTTCCTGCAAGCTGCTTAGTTCACCTTGTATGCTACACTGATGGACAGCCACCAAAGCTTCCAAGCTAGAGTAAGATCGAGAACAAAATAAAGATGGTTTGGGATTGGACACTGGACACCCACATCCTAGCTGCCATCTGTGTGAATCAATATGATTCCAGGAGATAGACAACCTGGGTCCCGAGAGGGGTTGCGCCATCTTGCTTGTATTGCTGAACATGGCCATCCTGAAGAAGAAGTTTTGCAGGTATATTTTCCTAATGCCACTCAGTGTCCTTCTGTCCCACTCAAGACCCTTTCCCCTTCCTGAAAGAAGTGCCAACAGGTGGAAGGAGAGGAAGAAGAAATGGCATCCGAGTCTGAAAGACCACGCCGGTTGAGGTCGTGATGGTGGCAGCATTTAAAGGCAAGCTGTTGCTAAGGGCAAGACTTGATGATACTGTAACCTTTATTGCCAGATTTTGCTTAGTGTTTAAGAAGTGAAGTCATTTCCAGATGTGCCGTTCCAGTTCTGTTTGCTTTTTCCTCTCAGAGGAAGCGCATGCGCTCCGAGGCTTTGGGGCTATTGGATCCCTCAACTTCTAGGTCATTCCCATCCCTCACATGGACGCGCCGTTGAACTTAACATGGCTGCGTTTCTTTTGGCTTGTATTGTAAATGTTCAGTATGTCTCATTACAACTCTTCAAGCATGGACGAAAGACCTGGTCCTGTGTTCAAGCGACAGTGACACCTCCCAGCCCCACAAACTCCAATGTTGCTCCTAAAGACCTTCTTTCCTTTCCTTTTTTTTTTTGTAAAGAAATTATTGTATCTGTTATCATATATAGTTCACTCTTTACAATACAAAGTGTTAAAATGTCCAACAAAAATAAATATCAATGTTACAGTAGCTGGAGTATTCAGTACATTAGATCCCTGCCATTCTTGATTGAAATGCTCAGTGAGATGGAATTTCATTTGGGTATTTTCCCAGAGATTTGACAAATCTCAAGTTCCTGTCAGTGTGGCTTGTTTCTGGGACGGGGCCACTCCTCCTGGACAAATGCAGGTGGGCGGAGTCTAGGGCTGGAGAGGATTCGAGAAGCCAGTGTCTCAAGTCTTCTGAACGGAGAGCCCTGTCACCAAGTGGCAGAGCTGTAGTTCTTGCTGGTCCTAACAGTGGCATCCGAACACTCCCCCTCTGAAGAGTCACAGTCTGAGTCTCCAAACTGCACAGGGTTCTGCAGAGTTTAGACAAGAGATCTTAATTCTCTCCTACCACCCTCAGTGAGGGCATGCTGCACACTTTCCCCTGACAGCCCTTACCTCCCTCTGCCACCCTCACTGAAGGTGAGCTGAACACTTCCCGTGTTATAGGAGCTGACAAAGACAGATGATGACACTGTTTTGGGGGGAGCTTATGGAGAAAAGAGCTATGTAAAGTTGGTAATGCTGACTCACATCCAGTTTCCATAGCATTCCAGGGCCTCGGGTACCACTTACTCTAAGTCCTTTACATCTGCTAGTCCAGTCTACTCACAACCATCTACTCACCTACTGAAACAGGCCATTGCTCATAGATTTGATAGATATCACACACATTTTATAGGTAAGGGAACTTACCTTCAGTGAGCTAAGCAACTTGCCCAAGGTTACATGGTAGGTAGAATGGCTGGGCTTTGCATTTGTCTAGGGAGTCTGAGTCCAGGGTTTACACCTATAAACACCACACTCCCCTGGCTGTCTCCCAGAGGAGAGTTAGGCCTGGAGGGAGGGACGCACAGTCCCCTAAAAGGATTGGGAGATGGGGTGAGCAGGGGGTGGGATTTTTGAACATTTCATGTCTCTGGCTCATTTATGAGACACTGTCCTTATTCAGAGAGCCCCACAGCTACATGTTTGTATCTACATCATGGAGGCAGTGCATATTTTATCTACTGATTCAAAATTATAAAGACCCCGAGGCTTGAAGTTACTTGTGCTGGTTAGTTGTTCTGTCAACTTGACACAAGCTAGGGTCATCTGAGAAGAAGAAAACTCTTTCATCAGATTGGTCTGTAGGCAAGTCTGGGTATCTCTTTCTTGATTAACAATTGATATGGGAGGACCCAGCCTACTGTGGGTGGTACCACTCCCTGGGCAGGTGGGCTTGGGTTGTACCAAAAAAAAAAAAAGCCAGCTGAGGCAGCCACGGGAGCAAGTCAGTAGCAGCAGCTGTCTTCTATGCTGGCTGCGTCAGCTCCTGCCTCCAGGCCCCTGCTCTACTTTGGTGCCTCCTTGGCTTCTCTTAGTGATGGACTGTGACCTGTAAGCTGAAATCAACCCTTTCTTCCCCAGGGTTTTTGGCCATAGTCGCTGTCACAGCAACAGAAAGCAAACTAGGATGCACTCTAAACCCCAAAGAACCAGGAAGGTGCAGTGGTGTGGGGAGAAGGGAGCGGTGCCCACCTCGTAGCCACGTTCCTCGGTGCACAGCTTGCCCAGGGACATCTGTGTCTTCACACGCCGGACTGCACACTCCTTGTCAGACAGCCCATCTGAGTGGGAGGAGATCTCGATGGGTGCCTCGGGCGTCTGGGACAGCAGGTCGTCTAGTTTCTCAGCCAGGCGGTCCTCCCGTCTGTCAGCAGACTCGTCGGGGCTGTTTGAGTGGTCACTAGTGTTTCCTTCCTCTCCGTCAGACACAGAGAAGTTCTCGGAACTAAAGGTTGAGTATGACTGGCAGCTGCGAATACAGCGGTGGGGCCTGGAGACAGCGAAAACACTCAGACTTAACCAGAGGAGGAGTAGCTGTCTCGCCATGATGGGGAACCTGTTATCTCCTGCCCCAGAGGAAGACTAAAAGGCAACATTTACAGAAGTAGAGAGGAGCCATGAACTGAACTGGGCCCCCACCACATTCTCTAATTTATCCATCTCTCACATGTGAGGACATGGGAAGAAGGTGGCTGTCTGCAAGCTAGGAAGAAAGCCATGACGAGGAATGGAATCACTGTCACTGCCATCTTGGACTGCCCAGCTTCCACAACTGGGAGAAATACGTGTTGTCCCATAAACTCCCTAGTCTGTGGTATTTGGCTATAGCAGCATGAAGACTCTAGCACAAGGAGTCACCACAAACACCTGCCACCCCTCCCCTCTCCCAAACCGGACACTGCTCTGGAGTGTGACGGTGGATCTGTGTTCATGCTCCTCATTGTGAAGTTCTCTGGAAGTGAATCCGATGACCTGTGACCTGCTCTGCAGGGCAACCGTCAGACATGGCGATAGGGAGATGTCAGTGTTTAGTTCAAACTCCCCGTAAAGTGGCTGCAGAAGGGCCTCTGGCTGAACCAGTGTGGCACACTCGGGACTTCCCCACGACACTAAACACGGTCATAGGCTTGTGGGGGCTTTACCTCTGTCTTCGAGGAAACTCCACTTCACTGTCCACTTCCCCTTCTTCTTCCGAGGAGTCATCTCCACTCTGCGGAGGACAAGGAACAAAGACCTTTGTTTACTGTGGAATCTTCCTTCTCCCCATCTCTCATTACCTCAAACAGATTTAATTTTCATTCTAAAGGGGTTTAGTGATAGCCTGCTGATGGCCTCTTCAAACATATCTGTCCTCATCTTAGTAGGGAAGCACACAACTGGAATCCTGTCGCTCCAGAGGCCAAGGCAGGTGGATTGAGGGCAGCCCAGGCACAGAGTGAGTTCTGGACCATCCTGAGCTATTTAGTCAAATGCTATCTCAAAAACAAACAAACAAACCCCCAAACAAAACAAACAACTCCCTAATACAAAGCAAAGCAGCCCAAACCAACACATCCATATGAACCCTCCATTCAGCAGCAATGCACCCCGTTTCCATGACAACGGGCCCTTTACCAGGTGCTGGAAGACACATAACTTTCCCTTTGCCTTCTGGGGGTGAAGGCCCCATGCAGGTGTCCAGAGAGGGGTGACTGAGAGGAAGCTGGCAAGGTCTTGGATTTGGGATACTGTCCTGTAACTGCGAGAGGTTCTGGGGCCTTTCATAGGAATTCTACCTGGAAGGGGCTTCAGTTCTGCAAGCCCAGCAAGTTCTTTCCTCTTTCATTTGGCCACTAATACTACAGCCATGTGAAGACACACAGTGTTTAAATGTCAGTGTTAAATGTCATCCAGTGTTAAATATAAAAATAACCTGTTTCGACTCAAGCACTCCACTGAAGGTGCAATGACATAAGAACACCTAGTCATCATGTTTCAATATTAAAAAAGGCTCTTCATGCATTTTTTCCTGAGTCTTCGAATTGGCAGGGACCGCTGAGATAGTTGCTGGGGTCTGTAGCTGATGTGAAAGGTTGCATAAAAGGATGGGGGACAGCTAATCTTCCCCAGAGGGAATGTCATCCGGCACTAAGTGCAGAAAATCGGCCAGGGGTAAGATCAGCTGTCCGTACCCGCAGTCCCTGGATTATAGTCTCCTGAGAGCTTAGATGGACCCACCACTAACGGGGCTGGAGTTAGTAATCCTGATTGCCAAGACAAGCAGTTACATCAGGAACCCCCATGGAAACGCATCTGGGGAAAGGGAAGCTGAGCTGCTACGGGGTGTGTGGTTCTAATGAGGCTAACGGTGCTGCATGCTCTGGGGTCTGCAGAGCTAGAGATGGCACCAAAAGACAGAAGGGTGGTTCAAAGGTGTGACATGGAGTGAATCAGAAAAGGTGTGGGTTTCTTTGGAGGTTGATGAAAAGGCTTTAAAATTGGTCACTGAGATGATTACAGAACTGTGTGGGTAAATGGCAGGCTGGCAAGATGGCTGGGGGCAAAGGCATCTGCCACCAAACAAACCAAGCTGGCTACATTAGTGTATGTCTATAAACCTAGCACGTAAGAGGCTGAGACAGGAGAATTCTGAGTTTGAGACCAGCTTGAGCTACACAGCAAGACTTGGTCCCACAAACCAACCAAACCAAATCAACCAACTAGCCAACCAGCCATCTTGTCCATTTAGATGGATGGACTCCACGTTACTGGCTATAGTGGTCTCTAAGTCACTGGCTACAGGGATTGGGGAGGGTCAGAATGGATTAGCTCACATCCAGTGAGTCACCTGAAAGCACACGTGGACCTCTGCTCAGCCAGCAGTGGCACACCTGGAGGAAGGAACACAGTTCTGAGACAGCAGATAGTGTCCAGATTAGCTCCTTTCCCAAGAAGTATCCAGTTGAAGAAACAAACTCACCTTACACCCCCTCCTCGTAACAGTTATGACAAGCTGAAGTGACATCTAGGATTAAATGTTTACCATGCTCACAATAACCTAGTAGAGTCCTTAGTGAAGCAGGCTGCATTCCAGACACCATTCCAGATGCTTCCTACTTACTAATTCAAGTAGTCTTCAAGTCAGCCAGCCTGGCAGAGTCCATTATTGGGCCCTCTGCACAGACAGTGGCAGATTCACAGAGGTGCTAAGTGGACGGCCCTGGCTTTGAACTGGTGACTCCCAAGCTTAGATCTCCAACATCACAGAGGACTGACAGGCAGCCAGTGGAGGAGACAAACAGGTTTTGGGATTCAGAACTAGCTGAGTCAAGATGGCTGTTAATGTTACATTGTAAAGAGCATTGGTGCTGAGGGGATTAAGAAGCACCAGTTTTAAAAGGCTGTGTAGCCAAACAGATGCAGGAATTCTGGGAAACAGTCACTATGTGACTTCTCCAAGACCATGTTTGCCATTATGCACTAGGAATCTCCGCTCCCTAAACATTGTCATGTTCTAGGACAACAGCTTGCACAGACTGTGACTATACGTCTTTAATATATGGTTATCCCAGTCTCCCCGTTCAATAACCCCCCAAGTCCACTCCCTGGCCCGCCACTGGAGCACTGTGGAGGGAGGAGCCTTTGAAGTAAAAGAAACACCACTTTTTGGTGTCTCACCCTTTCCCAATGGCACGCCTTTTAATGCCCAGTTTTATAATGTGCACCACATATGACATTTGATGGCAGTGACACAGTCTACTCTTGTCATCCCTTACCTTCTGAAGGGGCCGTGTCTTTTGAGGTAGTATTGGGGGTGTGAACTGATGAGAAATACCAGATTGACAGCCATTGAATCCATTGGCCTCCATTCTCTTGGAATCTTGGGCGTTTCCTGAAAGAGGATTGTGTGCTGGTGAACTGGAACAGTCTGGGCTGCTTCCCACTGGCTCAGCAGTGGGAACATCTAAAGACCCAGCATGCTCTGGTCTGCACTGGAGACAGGGATCATAGGCTTCGGTCTGACAGCAGCCCCAGTGCCCAGCCTGCTCAAGTTCAGGACCCTTCCAGCAGTCTGCCACCATGGCTGTGGAGATGAGGTCTGGGCTGGAGCCCGGCATCTGTCTTTGAGCATGGTTGCTGAGTGGACTCCGCAGGGCTGCTGCTGGGCCAAAATACCTCAGGTTATTGGCACAGGTTGCAATGTCCTGCCCACGCATATTGAGTCTGGGGGGTTGGCTCTGAGGCAGGTCAGAAGGGGGGTGCTGGTATTGCTGCTGGAGGGCGTTATGCTGATGGAGAGAAGGGCACGGAGCCTGGGCCTGATGTAGGTAAGTGGGGTGGGATGCATTTTCCTGGGTCGGCTGGCTTTTCAAGATTGCTGCAAAGTCACTATGGCTGCCTCTACTATTCCCTCGGCGGTGACGTGGTTTGCTTCGGTATCGGCTCTTGCTGCTTGACGATGACATTTTGGGACTTCCAGACAGAGGGGATGCGGTGGGAACTACTTCTGCACTGGGGATACCTTCAGATCGTAACAGGTCTGGCCTAAGAAGAAGAACAGATTTGTTTCAAACACATCAAAACATGTAAAATGCGCCAAACTTTAAAATACACTCTTGGATTATAAGTTTGTAACGTTGTGGGTCAATTCTGGTGTCTTGTGCCTGTTAGGCAAGCACCCTCCTGCTCAGCCACATCCCTAGGCCTACACACTTTTGTTATTACGTGTCTGTTTGAGATCGGGTCTTACTCTGTAGCTCAGGCTATTCTTGTCCTCACGGCAATCCTCCTGCTTCAGCCTCCTGAGTCCTAGAACTACTAGTGTGAGCCACCCACCTGGCTTCACACACCCTTAGCATTGGCTGGCACAGGGATGTTTTCCAATGCACACAAGGGAGCTGCTTAATGTTATAGTATAGCAAGCACTGTTTAAAATAGCAAATCTGGGAAACAATCTAAATGTCTACTTACAGTGATTTCTTTTCAAAATTATTATTATTGTGGGAGACATACATGGTGTGTGTGTGTGTGTGTATGTGTGTGTGTGTGTGCACATACGTATGTATATGTGTGTTCCACACTGCACGTCTGGAGGCCAGAGCATAACTATGAGGAGTTGGTTCGCTCCTTCTACTGTGGGATCAGGGGATTGAACTCAGGTCATCAGGTTTGCGTACTGTTATCAGCTGAGCTGTCTTGCTGACAGCTTTTATTCCTCTGGATTCTGGGTCACTAGCTTTGTTCTATGAGATCCTTAATGTCTTCCTTGTGATCTTGACTGTCAGCCTGGTACACTCACAGGTATGGGCAACAAGGAATGGGCATGGGAGTTTGCTCACATCAGACATCTGTCCAGTGATCCATCACAGAGGAAAGAAGTATGGTACCACTGGACAAACCCCAGGCTCACTGGCAAGATCTAAACAGTTCAAGGAGTTTGGTCTAGACAGGGTCTACTGGAAAGAGCCATCCTTGATTACAGCAGGTACTCAATAAATCCTAAAGGCAGAGAGGAAGGAGGGTTCTGGAAGGGAGAAGGCCCAGGGGGTTAGGCAAAGGCACCAAGAAAGGGTTAGTGAGAAGCCACAGTGGATTTCTACTTTTTACTCCCTCTATGAGACAGGGTCCCTAGCCCAAGCTGGCCTTGAACTTTGTTAAGGATCACCTTGAGCTCTTGCTTCTTCCTCCTCAGTGATGCAACTGAAGGCACATGTCACTGCACCTGTTCATACCACACTGGGAACTGAATCCGGGGCTTTGTGCATGTTATAAGAGCACTCAACCAACTGGGCTACACCCCAACCTAACATTCTACTTCCATCCTAATGGGAGGAGGCCTCCTTGTTCCTGTGCCTCCAGGACCAGTTGCGAAGGTTACACGCAGGAGGAAATCTCAGCACACATGTAAACAAGTGGTTTCTCAGATGACGGATGGACTCGGGATCTCTCCCTTCTCGCCAGATGGCAGTGCTCTGTCTTTAGAGCCAGATGGGACACAAGCCAACAGGAGGTTAGAGTGGGAAGGTCCATACCTTCACTCTCTCAGCTAACTATGAGGCACTCAGATGTGGTGGGTTGGAAGAGGGCAGGCAGCAGCCCCCTCTGCATGTTGCCCTAGCCCCTCCCAATTCAGTTGCAACATCTGAGACACCACTTGCAAGTCCCAGAGAGCTGCAAGCGGACACTCCTGCTGAGCCTGAGCGGTGGTGAGAACCTGCATGGATGGGGCTCTAGGGCTTCTACTGCGACAAGGGAGTCCTGCAGGGCTGGTTAGGGGCGCGCACTTTTACGGTAACAAGCTGTGGTGGCATCCAAAGGAGAGTTGAGAAGTGTCCCCGGAGTGACCTTGCTCTACCACGTTGGTCACAATGTGTAAAGTGCTCTCACTGTCACGCCAGCCACTTCACAGCTGCATTCATTACCACAGGGGCTTGACTTGTCACCACAAAGAGGAACTGATTTTTTGACCCTTACTTGGACTTTCACTCCAGGGCACAGCTCTCTCCCACCTCAGGCTGCTCTTTTAGATGGACTTCTATGCCCTTCCTGAAGTCTATGGAAAACAGGCCAGGAGGGCTTACCAAAAAGTGTGATGGTGGATTGTGGTTGTCAGTTTGACACATCGTCCCAAGAGGGACCCTTAACTGCAGAATTACCTGCATCAGAGCTGCCGCGTAAGCTCAAGGAAATAAGTTTGGTTCCCCAGCACCCATGTTTAAAAGAAGTCAGGTGTAGTGGCATGGTCTTGTAACCCCCAGCTTGGGGGAAGGGGCTGAGTCAGGGGAGGGGGAGGCAGAGCTAGGTAGATTCCTGGGATCCACTGATCAGACAGCCTAGCCTCCTTAGTGAACTCTGGGCCGTGTGAGACCCTGTCTCAAAAGAACAATGTGGATGTCACCTGAGGAACAACAGTCAAGAATGACCTCTCTCCATATGTACATACATACATAATACATGTATACCTGTACACATGTGCTCACCTATGCACACACACACACACACACACACACACACACACACACACACACACACAAACTGAAAAAAACAGTGGTTCACACCCTTACCCACCAAGGAAATGCACACTAAAACTACTCTGAAATCCCTTCTCATACCGCTCCTGCGAATGCACCCGAAGGACTGTGTGCCCTGCTCCAGAGAGACACGCACACGCATTTATTGCGGCTCGACTCACAACAGGAAATGAAAGCAGACTACATATACATCAACGGAAGAGAGGATGGTGGAAATGTGGTTCATATGCACAATGGAATTTTATTCAGCTGCAAAGAAAAATGAAATTATGAAAAGTCCAGGCAAATGGATGGATCTGAAAAATGTTATATTAAGTGAGGTAACCCGGGCTCAGAGAGACAAAACTCCCCATGTTCTCTGTCATGTGGATCTCAGCTCCAAATGTAGATACATGTACTTATGTGAGTGAGTATGTGTGGAGGTCAGGAGACTAGAAAGTTTGAGTTTGAGGCTAGTCTGGTTTACAGAGTGAGTTCCAGGACAGGCTCTAAAGCTACACAGAGAAACCCTGTCTCAAAAAATAAACCCACAAAAAACCAAACAACAAAAACAAAAAAACAAAAAGAAAAAAGAGAGAAATAGAAAGAAATCCCATGTGCCATAGTGATACCATTTACCCATGAGGAGTTGAAAGAAGCCAAGTGACATGGCTCAAGTCACACACCTATAAAGCAGGGCTGCAGTTTCAAACAGATCTGATTGTCCCTGTTGTATATGTCCTTGTCCTATGTTTGGTACTAAGATAGAGGGCCTCAGGTGGTAAAAATGAGACTTCTGGGGTCTGTGCCATGCTCTCTCATCTTCCTACTTGGCCTTACCTACAGCCATGTGCTGCTAGAAAGCTCCAGAAAGGCCACATCCAGCACATCTGAGACTGCCCTTCTCCAGATGCCTCATTTATTTAAGCATCAGATGCATGAATAGAGTTGTCTCACCGCTTAGTCTGCACTCCAGCCTTGTGAGGCACACCCTTCCTTTTCATGAGCTTCTCCATGGCATTTGGGTGGATTATTGGGCGGACAGGGTGCCGCTTGTAGGTCCCAGGATACTTCTTTTCCACTGCTTGCTCTCGCCTGTGGGACAAAGGACAAAGCCACTCTTGAGTTTTGGTAGACAGAAAGTCAGGACAGAGATGATCTAAGATGGTGACCATGGAACCAGAAGACACCCTCCTAATTCCCTACCTACAGAAGAGGAACCATGTGGCAGAGACACACACATGCTGAACCATGCATCAGAGTGACACATGCATGCTGAACCATGTGACAGTGACACACACAGCTGAACTGTGTGGCAGAGTGACACACACAGGCTAAGCCATGCATCAGAGTGACACACGCATGCTGAACCGAACCATGTATCAGAGTGACACACGCAAGCTGAACCAAGCGGCAGTGACACATGCATGCTGAACCATGCATCAGAGTGACACATGCATGCTGAACCATGTGGCAGAGTGACACACACATGCTGAACCATGTATCAGAGTAAAACATGCATGCTGAACCGTGCGGCAGAGTGACACACGCATGCTGAACCATGCATCAGAGTGACACACACATGCTGAACCATGCATCAGAGTGACACACGCATGCTGAACCATGCATCAGAGTGACACATGCATGCTGAACCGTGCGGCAGAGTGACACATGCATGCTGAACCATGCATCAGAGTAACACACGCATGCTGAACTGTGCATCAGAGTGACACACACATGCTGAACCGTGTGGCAGTGACACACACATGCTGAACCATGTGACAGTGACACACAGCTGAACTGTGTGGCAGAGTGACACACACATGCTGAACCATGCATCAGAGTGACACACGCAAGCTGAACCGAACCATGTATCAGAGTGACACACGCAAGCTGAACCAAGCGGCAGAGTGACAGATGCATGCTGAACCATGCATCAGAGTGACACATGCATGCTGAACCGTGCGGCAGAATGACACATGCATGCTGAACCATGCATCAGAGTGACACACGCATGCTGAACCGTGCATCAGAGTGACACATACATGCTGAACTATGTGGCAGAGCGACACACACATGCTGAACCGTGTGGCAGAGTGACGCACACTTGCTAGTCCAGTATGTGGTCCCGTCTCAGACCTGCAGCAGCTCTGCTAACTTGTATGCCTCACCCTGGTAGGGACTGAGGACAGCAAGTCCCTAAGGAATGCTGATGGAATAACTAAAATATCCACATGTTCACTGCAGCAGCACTGTGCAGAGTAGCACATCCTGCAGACGGACTCAGAGCCGCCAAGGCTGGGACCGGCTGGGATACGTACTTCAGAAGCTCCTTCTCCCGCATCTCCAGCTGCAGCATGATGGCGCTCAGCTCCATGTACAGATTGTTGGCCCGTTCCAGCTTTCGCTCATAGTGCTCTCGAATATCCAGCGCATGTCTGTCAGTGAGAGCACAGGATGAGCAAGGCTGAGGAGAACGGAAATCAGCTCTAATGAAGCACGCACAGTGGCTTACTTCAAAGCACCAGCCCCAGGGGTTTCTATTTTTAAACATTTCTTAACACAAGGATTCAGACACGGAGTGGGGGATAAGAAATCTGGGCTGCGTGTTTTATCTTAAGCGCCCCTCCAGCCACACAGGCCACAGACAAAGTAAGAATACGGTCTGTGTGCTCTTTACAGTCTTCATTTGTGCACACAGGCACGATCTTAGTACAATATAGTAGATTCACATATTAATGGGCATAACTTAAAGTTAATTATTCAATAATTCAAGCTCAGGTCCTCATACTCCATGATCATGTGCCTATCCATGGCACAGACCTTATCTGGGCTGGTGTGGTTGCAGTGCTTCCTCCAGTCAAATGTAAACCTTCACTCATAAGGTGATGGTCCTGGAGGTAGCAGCAGGGTGGTAGCAGAGGAATCCTTTTGTTTCACCACTGTGTGAGGACACACGTGGGTGCCATGATGTGATGAATGGGTCTTCACCAGCTACTGAATTCCCCAGTGCTCCGCCTCCAGAACCATGAGCAGTGCATTTCTTCTGTTCATAAATTGCGAAGTCTAAGGGATTTGTTCCAGAGGCGTAACTGCCGAATGCTGTGCTTATGCTGAGGCTGGAACCGGAGCCTGTAAACTCCTGGCTCCAACAGTACCGGGAACCGTGGAAGTGCTCTAAGGGTCCGTGCTGTAAGGGTCCGTGCTGTAAGGGTCCTTGCTCTAAGGGTCCGTGCTCTAAGGGTCCGTGCTGTAAGGGTCCGTGCTGTAAGGGTCTGTGCTGTGAGGGTCCGTGCTGTAAGGGTCCGTGCTCTAAGGGTCCGTGCTCTAAGGGTCCGTGCTCTAAGGGTCCGTGCTGTAAGGGTCCGTGCTCTAAGGGTCCTTGCTCTAAGGGTCCGTGCTCTAAGGGTCCGTGCTCTAAGGGTCCGTGCTCTAAGGGTCCGTGCTCAGAGGACCATAAAGGAGGAAACAGGTGAGAGCAGCGGGCAAAACATAAGTGAAGTCTGTGCATAGGTGTACACATGTTGAAGGTATCTGTGTGTGCGTGGGTGTGCGCATGTTGAAGATGGCTGTGCACGTGGGTGTGCACATGTTGAAAGTAGTTGTATGTGCATGGGTGTGCACATGTTGAAGATGGCTGTGTGCTTGGGTGTGCACATGTTGAAGGTGGCTGTGTGCATGTGGGTGTGCACATATTGAAGGTGGCTGTGTGTGCATGGGTGTGCACGTGTTGAAGGTGGCTATATGCACATGGGTGTGCACATGTTGAAGGTGGCTATGTGCATGGGTGTGTACGTGTTGAAGGTATCTGTGTGCATGGGTGTGCACATGTTGAAGGTAGCAGTGTGCATGGGCATGCACATGCCATGGAATGCATGTGGAGGTACAAGATCACCACCCCTCAATGTTGTCCTTCAGGTAACTGTGCTGGAGGCCGCTGTTGACCTCTGCACTGTACAGCGTAGGCTGGCTGCCCACAGCGCCGGGGGAGCATCCTGGCATTGCCTCCCATCCTGCCCCAGGAGCACCTGGATCATAGCTGACTTATCCCGACTTCTGTGGCTCTGGGAATTCAAACTCAGGTCCTCATGCCCCTGTGGCAAGATCCTTACTCACTGAACTGTCTCTCACAGGGTAACTTTTTATTGTTCACATGTTAATCTTTTTAACTGAGAGAAAAGTTGTACATATTTATGGGGTACCCGGTGACATTTTGATACATATATTTGTTGTATAGTGTTCAAAGCAGGGTAACCAGGGCAGGAGAGATGGTTCAGCAGTTAAGTGCATGCACTGCTCTTCTGGAGGACCTGAGTTCAATTCCCGGCACCCACATCAAGTGCTCACAATCACCTGCAACTCCAGCTCCAGGGGATCTGGGCCCCTGGCTTCTGTGGGCATCTGCACTCATGTGTTCATACAGACACAGACATATAATTTAAAATAAGAAATTAATGAAAAAAATCAGGGGAATTATGACAATCTCCCCCAACAATGACCATTTCTTTATGTTGGAAACATTATAAATCCTTTCTTCTAGCTTCTTTAATTAAAAAAAAATATTGAAGTTAGGGTGGTGGTGCAGGCCTACAATCCCCGTACCCAGAAGGCAGAGGAAGGCAGGTTTCAGTGATTCCTAGGCAAGTTTGATCTGCAATCCAGCAAGGATCACAGAGTGAGGCCTTGACTCAAGCAAGCGAGCGAGGTTATTACCTGCCGCCACCCCAGTACACACAGAATTGGAGAACTTCTTTCTATCTAACTATAACAGCATCCATTAGCCAGCTTCCCCACCCCGCCCTCCGCGCAGCCTCCCAGCCTATAGGAAGCACCATGTGCTCCTGCCTCTTTGAGGGCAATCTTTTCAGGTTCCCCAGGAGGATGGGGAGGCTGAAGTGGGACTCAGGGGGTGAGAAGGGGGTGGGCCGACCTGAGCTCTTCCCTGCGCCGGCGGATCAGCTCTTCGTCTAACCGGTGGATACAGGCCCCTTCACTTTTGATTTTCTCAAAGTGCTTCTTCACTTCTTCTCTCCATTCAGCCTGAGGGAGGAAAGTTGAACTCTGTAAATAATGCAGCTTCTTTCCCCGATGCGTCCATGACACCAATGTCACAGACATTTCCTCCTGTGCCTCTCCACACTTTCCCCAAACTTTCTACTGGAGCTTGTTCGGGGTAAATGTTCAAGATTCGCTAGCTCATCAAGGACAAAACAGCCTCCACTCTGTAAGTGCAAGCCCCACTCTGTCCTGAACACAGTGCTGTCTCTTTTGCTCACAAGGCTATGAGCTCTGAGGCTCCTCACAGCTGCTACCACATCGGCTTTGCTGAGGAAAGAAGAATGCATGGAGCAGAATATCCCAGAGAAAGTGCACTGCAGAGCAGTACACCACAGGACTGAGGGAGAGGAGGAGGGAAAGGGGGAGGGGAGAAGAGGGGCAAACGATGGAGGAGTCTGAGAAGAACACCAAGGCAAGGGGCAAATGTCTAACATGATTCAGGCTGACCAAGGCTGCTTTCACTTCACACTCAGGGATCTCCCAACACTCGCTTGGTTTTTGATGAGGTGAGGTGTTTCTTTGTTCTGTTTTTCCTTCAAATCACTTAAAAAAAATCAAGAAGGGGCTGAATTTCACATTCAAGTCAGTAACAGGACAACCCTGCAGTGACAGAAGTTGGGTATAAAGAATCTGAGGGAAGGAGATCTGGAGTGGCCATGAAGCTGCACCTCTGCTGTAAGTTAACTGAGTGTTTGTAACACTGCGCATTCTCCTGGGATGGCTCCTTCGCCCTGAGACACATGCGAATAGACAGACCTCTGGATCGTGAGCCACACGCAGTTCAGCTTTTCATTCTTGCCCTCCCACCGACAGTCGGACAGGCTCTGATCTCCCCACATCAGCACTGTCTCTAATGTTCCTGGTGACGGCAATCCCATTTCTCAGCATCCATCCAGAAGAACTGAGATCAAGATCTTGGAAAGACATAAGTATCCCAGTGCACCACGCTCTCCGTATGTGCACTCTTGACTGACAGTTGCGACTGGAAGCCAGTAATGTCGGACAGTGGACGCTGAGGGCAGCAGGTGAGAGGAAGCAAGGTCACAGATAGAAGACTGCTACAGTAAGAGCAAAACCATGTGTGTGTGAAGCACCCAGTTATTCCCCATGGAGCAGAACAGTGACAAAATACAACCAGCCTTGGGAGTTTATCAGAGGAAGCATGGAGAAGGTAACAATCCAGTTCAGGCTGAGAGTTTTTAGCTTCTTGGCAAGCAAACAATAGCAGTTTACAAGCAAACAGTTCTCAGGGCACCTGGTGTTCCTATTCTTCCCTAGACCTTCACGGGGACTCCTTAAGTAGGGGTCAGGGCAGGGCTTAGAGTCAAGGCTCACAGGCTTCCTAGCGCTTCACTAGCCAGCTCATCAATACTCCATCATCATTAGCCAGAGATGGTCTCAATTTCAGACCTGGAAACATCAATTTATAAACAGTTGAAAATGTATTGCAACTAGCAAAAATTATTGCAACAAGCAGACTAGGAGTTATTGAGGGAGAAATGACATTTTGTGTTGGGAGGAAACTGTGGAGGAATTAATGAACAGAACAGATACTAGTGTACTCAGAACTCTGTTCACACACCCCGAGAGTCCCAAGGCAAAGGGGTGAGGTGGAGCTTTGGGGAGGTGATAGGTCAGGAGGGTATCTGTTTTGGTGTGAGTAAGTATCCTTTGGGAGGCAGGCTGGGACTTGCCTGCCCTTCACTATGAAGAACACAGAGTGTCACCCATGAAGCAGGACTCATGTTCTTCCCATGTCCTGGATCTGCTGGGCTTGGACTTGTCATGGACTTCCTGGCCTCAGAACTGGGGAATAACCCATGCTGCTGACCAAGCACCCGTGGATAGTAACTTACCCTGGCAGCCCATGTTAAAGCAGATGCCTGACATACTCTTTTCCTCCCTGACCTACTCTCTCCTCTTCTGGCCCCAGAAGAACCTTTAGTGAGACCAGCATTTTCGTTTTGATTCTTGACCCAGTAATGGAAGTGAGTTGGCCCACTGGGGTAGTGACTACAGGAACTTAGTTGCTCTCTGCAGGGTTTTGCACATGGGAGGTTTTCAGAAAAGTTAACACTGGTGTGAGAGCACTGAAATAGAATCCTTTTAAAAATTATTTTTATTTTATGTGCATTGATGTTTTGTCTACATGTATGTCTGTATGAAGGTGCCATGTAGATGCTGGAAACTGAACTCAGATCCTCTGGAGGAGCAGCTAGCGCTCTTAACTGCTGAGCCATCTGTCCAGGCCTTTGAAGTAAAATCTCAGATTATAACATTTTCCAAATATATATATATATATACATACATACATACATACATATATATAAAATGTTAAATTGACTGTCTCAATAGCTTTTGACTTAGTGCTTCCACTAAAATTTGCTTTTCAAAGTTGTGATACTAGATAGTTTGCCAGTAAAGGGAGCAAAGCTATTTGTAACCATATACGACATTTGGAAGATTTCCTAGGAGCACTTGCTGCTACTCTTGTTTCACCAAAAAAGAAAAAGAAAAAACAAAACAAAACAAAAAACAAACAAACAAAATCCAAAAAACAAACAAAAAAAAACCCAAAAGACACATTACATCTTCTCTGACACCAGTGACAATACTAAACAGTTTCTGACACAGTGTCCCATGTCTGTGGTTGAAGATTCCATGCTTAGAGACAAACACACAGGAGTAGCATGAATATGCCTCCCTTGTTTTCAAGGTTTGTTTTAAATGTGTGTGTGTGTGTGAATATGTGCACAGGTGGGCAGTGGCCCAGGACAGCAGCCAGAAGAGGATGCCAGAATCCCTGGAGCTGGAATTACAGGCGGTTGTGAGCCACTTGATACAGGCGCTGGGATCTGAACGCAGGTCCTCTGGGAGAGCAGCAAGTACTCTTAGCTGCTGAGCCCACTCTCCAGCCTCAACACTTCAGCTTTTAAATTGAGATCTTTAATGAATTTTGAGTTGATTTTTGTGCAGGATTAGAGATGTGGCTCTGACTCCATTCTTCTACAGATGGAATCAGCTTTGCCAGCACCGTCTGTTGACTAGATTTTCCCCTCACTCCAGTGTGTGTGTGAATTTATCAAAGATGAAGCTGTGCTTTATTTCTGACCCTAGTCCACTGGTCTACATGTCTGCATCTGTGCCAGTGCCAGCAGTAACTCATCACTGTGCTCTGTGGTGTGATCTGAGGTTGGGTACTGCAATGCTCCCAGCAGGGGCCCATCACTGTGCTCTGTGGTGTGATCTGAAATCTGGTACCATAGTGCCCCCAGAAGGTACCCATCACTGTGCTCTGTGGTGTGATCTGAAATCTGGTACCACAGTGCCCCCAGCAGGTGCTGATCACTGTGCTCTGTGGTGTGATCTGAGGTCGGGTACCACAGTGCCCCCAGCAGCATTCTTTCTGTTTAGGATTGTTTTGCTATGCATGTTCCTCTATAATTCCATATGAATTTTAAGATGTTTCCCCTAGCCCTGAGAAATTTTGCTGGTAATTACAATGAACTCTGTAGAGCAGGCTGGCCTCGAACTCACAGAGATCAGCCTGCCTCTGTCTCCGGAGTGCTGGGATTAAAGGCGTGTGCCACCACTGCCCGGGTACAATCACATTTCTTTAGAAAGCTGGGTTATTATTTTGTGATCTCGCCTGGGTCTGTAGGGAAAGGGAACTTGTCCTCTTCTCCAATCACTCCACATCCACAGTAACAGTGGTCGGAGCACCATCCTTCTGACACCTACAGCATTTTCACCCAAGAGCCACAGCCCTTCCCTTCTCTGGCTCCATGCCCTTACAACCCACTCTGGCAGATGCTCTGGTTAGGAGGAGTGGTGGCCTAGTCTGGTGGCCTGTGACTGGCTTCAGCCAGTGCAGCACTATGGGGGCATTATGCAAAGTAGCATGACAATCACCTGTACTGGGTCATGCTTTCTTGATCCACTTGTCACCATGGAAACAAATGGAATGTGAGGAAGCTCAAGCGAGCTTGTGAAAGAATTAGCGGCCATGGAGGACAGAGGAACTTTAGCTCCTAGTCAGATGCTCAGCACACCTGCTAAGGAGGCCGCCTGGAGCTGCCTTCCTGCTAACCTGGGATTTGCTTCCAGGCCTCTAGGTAAACGCGAAGCCTTGCAAGAATTGCCTAGCTCAGACTGCCTGTGGAATGGTGAGCTAAATAAATGCTGACTTTGTTTCTTAGTGTAAGTTGTGGAAAATTTTAGTACAATGAAGGCTAACAGATACGTTAAACTACTTTTTTTATCGGGGACCACTAAGGCCTAATTCTGCTGTGGCTCTGTCTGGTCCTTAAGTTCCTGCTTCTTGTCTTCACCTCTTATGCTTCAAAGTGAGCAAAGCCTTCAGGAGGAACAGCAGAGGTACTGATTCGAATGCAGGGGCGAGGCAGTTTTCATGTCTTCTTTCTCCTTAAACAATGTCACCAGAATTCACAGTCACGTTCGTCAACCATCACAATTACTGTTTCACAACAAGTAGGGTCATTTAACGCTGCATGGCTAGCAGTGCTCCTTGGCTGTCTGCTCAGTCATGAGGCGGGAGTGCGCTGGCTTACCTGAGACTTGAAGTAAGTTTCCTGCGGGGTGGCAAGCACATCTGCCGACGCAATGTCCAGATGCATGAGTGTCTGCCGAAATGACGGCCGGTTGCGAGGCTTACTCTGCCTAAGAGAAAGAGAGCGTGTGTATATCAGAGGGTGTGCCTGGGGGCGCCGAGGCTGCATTCAGCTTTAGAAAACACACATTCTATTCCAAGAATTGCTATATCTCAGACAGTTTAGATGTACTGACGTGCAAAGGGAAATTGTGGC
This sequence comes from Ondatra zibethicus, assembly GCA_004026605.1. NCBI lineage: Eukaryota > Metazoa > Chordata > Mammalia > Rodentia > Cricetidae > Ondatra > Ondatra zibethicus. The sequence goes on along the minus strand of PVIU01011803.1, from coordinate 10,781 downwards.
CATGATAAGTATCTACTGAAGATGTAGGAAGTTAGGTCTGCGATCTGCTAGGAACAGTGAAGTAGTCCGACCTCTCGGCTGTTAGGGCTGAGGACTGTTTCAAGACATCACACCAAGTCCGTTACTTATATTTTTGTCAGTCACACACAACTCCATGAGTACGGGCTGGCTCTACTTTACAGGGAGACACACCCCTGATTTCATGGGTAAACCCAGCCCTAAAGTTCCACAGCTCCTGTTGCTCCACCAAGATGTGGTTCCTTCTAAGCACCCTGCAGAGATGCCTCTGCTCTCTAGGGGAGTTTTAACAGAGAGGATAACAGAAGAAATGCACTTCTTACCATGTCTGTTTCATAAGGATTTTGAATCCATCTGGGCAAGTGGAGGGAACTGGGAGGTGCAAGCTGTTGCTCCCAACACCCCAAATGATGGCTGACGAGTCCACATCCTTGTAGGGGATCTCCCCTGTCAGCAGCTCCCAGAGCACCACTCCGAAAGACCTGCAGCGGGCCGGACACAGGGGCAGTTCAGAGGGACCGGCTCAGACCTTAGCTCTTTAAGTAACTACAGACTGGGTAGATGGTGTACACTCGTAATCTCAGCACGCAGAGGCTGAGCTGGGAGGATCATGAGTTCAAGGACAGTCTGGGTACACAACAGGTTTCAGGCAATCATGGCTGTATGCAGGGACCTACATCATCAAGAATAAGTAACTTTTAATATATTTTACTAAAAAAAAGGTGAGACTTATGCAATATATTTCATAAAGTCTCCTACACCACACCCTTATTCAAAACAAACTTCCAGTTTCCAGAGAGTTTAGCATAAGCAGTGGAGATGCCTCAGAACTGATTGCTTACTGGATCTGCACCCCAATTCCTCTCCTAATTCTTCTTGACATATATCACAATGGGGCAAACCTTAGAGAATCTGAAACCAGAACCAGCCAGAAGGGAAAGGCAGGGAAGACTATTCCAGAAGCCAGGCGAGAGTGGGCAGGGCCCCTGAGAAGGCTGGGCACCACTCACCATATGTCAACCTTCTCAGAGACGGGCTCATTCCGGATCACCTCAGGCGCCATCCACGCGACTGTCCCCGCGAAGGACATCTTGGTGCTTTTGTCACTGAGTTCCTTGGATGTACCAAAATCTGAAATTTTGACTGCATCTGTGTGAGTCACTAAAACACTTTGAAAAGAAATAAAGACAAGAACCCGGTCATTAGTGCTGAGTTAAGAGTTCTCTGAGTACGAGACCTGAGTCAGGCAGTGACAGATGCTTCATCGTCTACACTGCAGAGTTTGGCTGACAACCCCCTTTGCTCTCGGCCCTCACCCTAGAGACAGCATCATTTGCACCTGCCAGGCAGCTCAACCCCCACTATTTGCTAACTGTGACTTCTGTCAGTCTCCCTCTCTTCCAGGCCCATTGTCTCTCTACAAATAGCAGGCATAGGACCATGACATCAGGTATGAATCACATTCCAGGGCTCAGAGGAAAGTTGAGTCCTCTCCATGCCAAGGATGAACTCTGATAAGCAAAGTTCAAGCAGGTTCCATACAAGACATGCTTTTCTTTTTTTCTTTCTTTCTTCCTTCCTTCCTTTCTTTTTTTCTTGCTTTTTTTTTTTTTTTTTTTTTTGCTTTTCACAAGAACCACTTACAATGTACCCTGGAACAAACTGTTTGGCTAGTCCTAGTGGTGTGTAAAATCAGAATATTAATACCCCCCATTATACTGGCTCCACTTGAAGAAACTCATTCAACATGTTAGAGTTAATGATTTAGGGTGCTGGGCCCTAAACAATATAGAGACATGAGCCACTTGTGATTGCACACCCTCTAGTCCTCCAAAAGCAGAGTCAGGTGGTTCTCTGAGTTTGAGGCCAGCCTGGTCTACAAGTGAGTTTCAGGCTATTCAGGGTTACACTGTGGGATGCTGACAAAAAACAAACAAATCTACCCAACCCCCCCCCCCAAAAACAATCCAAACACTAAGAGTCATAACACTCAAATAGTATCTGACTTAGGGAGGAAGAAGACTGGGAATTTTGAACTCTATTCCCTCCATTCTGTTACCTTACCCATACCCCAGCTGCCAAATGGCTCTCTGTGTACTGAGCAACTTGGTGCTTGGATTACTTTGGGAGACCTTCACACATCGACCTGGAATATAAAACTAACATCATTTAGGACTTCCTGACTTTAGTCTTGGTGAAAATGTATGACGATTAGAATATTATGGGATAGCTGAGGCAGCTAAACTGATGGTGTCAGATACCATGGTTAGAACACATGATGGTCACTGGACAGAGACGCTGGAGGAGCCTCTTCTCAGCAGCTGAGCTGACATGACGGAGCGGACACAGGTAGTGATGACAGATGACAGACTACTGTGACTGGGGCCGGGGCAATGCTCATGGGTAAGTGCTTCATGCACAAGTGCAGATCCAGCATCCACATAAAAGCCAGGCTCAGTGACACGCAGGGGTGGGGCAGGCACATCCTGGGGGCTTAATGGCCAGCTAGTCTAGCTGAATTGGTAGGCTTCAAGGCTCAGTAAGGGATCCTGTCCCAATAAATAAGGTGAAGAGCAATAGAAAAAGATACCCAGTGCCAACCTCTGGCCTCCACACAAACACACATAGGCTGGCATACTCGTACACACACTTGTACACACAGAATCAACACACACACACACAATGGAACTTTTCTGGGATGATGGTGGGGTCATACTGACTATAGAGTTAAGTAGGTAGAGAAATGTCCTGACACAGCCAGCCATATTTATTGCTATCTTCTTTTTATTTTTTATTTATTTATTTATTTTGGTTTTTCAAGACAGGGTTTCTCTGCAGCTTTGTAGCCAGTCCTAGAACTAGCTCTTGTAGACCAGGCTGGTCTTGAACTCACAGAGATCTGCCTGCCTCTGCCTCCCGAGTGCTGGGATTAAAGGCATGCGCCACCACCGCCTGGATATTGCTATCTTCTTAAAGTTTGCCTAAAATCCATCAAGTCTGAGTCTAAGACCCAGGAGTCTGGGCTGAGTAACAGTTTCCCTTATATACAATAAGAAAACTGATACTACTACATCTAGCTCATGGCTTTTGCCAGGATCCAAGAAGACGCGATGAAGGACAGAGCTGCTGCAAACCGTGAATGCGGGATGGGACTGTATCTCTGTCACTGCTTACTTTCCTTCTGAGATGGTGGCTCACATAGCCCAGCTCTGGAGAGGAGGCTGGCTTTAGTCTCCTGACTCTCTGGCCTCTGCCTCAGAGAGCTGGGCTGTAGATGTGCACCACATCTCTGCACCAAAATGTGAAGAAAAACAGTGTTTGGGACAGGAACTCCTGGGAGGATGCCATTCTATCAATCCCTGTCTTTTAGACAACGTGGGGAACTGAATAAATATTTCTCCTAAAGTGGCTATCAGTTCTCAATTATTTGAAAGTAGAAGTTACTAGAAAAAACTCTGGTGCTTATATAATTATTTTTCTTAGAGCCACTGTAAACCTTGCACCAGCTCATTTCTTCTTCTCAGGAGCTCAAAGCCAATTGGGCAGTCACCTCGGGTAACTGTAGAGAATCTGCTGCATGCATCTGTGACCATGCCTCCTCCCCTCCTGCCCCGCGCTGGGGCCCAGGAACAAGCACTCCACTGCTGAGCTGTATTTCCAACCTGCCTCCGTGTCTCATTCAGCCATTTTCATTCTGTTGTGCTTTAAACACTTCTGAAAGGCAGTGTTTAACTTTTTTTTAAACCTAGGAAAACAGCAAACCAAGCTTTTACACGGGGGGAGCCTGGCATTAATTTTTTGAGGTGATGAAAGATGGCTGCTTCGGATAGCAATGAAGTTTGCTGCACAGTTGCACAGCCCAAAAGCTACAGAAGGGAAGGCTTGAGTTACGCACCTGGCCGTATCCCCATATAGATAGGTGATGAGAAGCTACCCATTGTGTGACTAAAATCAAGTTGCAAGTCTGAGAGCCTCAGCTTTGTTTGATAAGAACTCATTCCCAAGTAACAGAACTGCGAACAATGGGCTCGACAACTCACTTTGGTGACTTGAGGTCACGGTGTATGATTTTATGGAGATGGAGATAATTCATCCCACTAGCAATTCCCGTGGACCAGTCCACGAGCAACCGAGGTGTGATCTTCCTGCCAGCTCGCAAGACTTCGTAAAGCTGTCCATGGGCACAGTACTCCATGATGATGCAGTAGCATGGGGCCTGGGTGCAAACTCCCCTTTGAAGAAAACAGAGTAAGGACATGAATACAGGCTAACGGACACATACACACATCTATATCTCGACATGAATACAGGCTAACGGACATATACACACATCTGTATCTTGACATAAAAAATAGGCTAATAGACACATACATACATCTGTATCTCCAGAGTGTTTAATATGGGCTCACACCTTACCCAAATGATATCAAATTCATATAGATAACAGTTCTGATTCTGAAATAAGCACAGCATATTTCTGGTCACCAATTTCCCCAGTATGCACATAGGCAGTTTCTGTTTTATTCTTAGGTCTAGATAGCAACAGGATGTGCTAATCTGGTGGTCTCGTGTGACACCATTCCACTCTGGGACAAAGTACTCTTCTGAGGCTGGGATAGGCTGGGTGCTCTGTTGATTTGGATCATTAAAATATTTTCCTCTTAAATATAAACAGATTTTATATGTAATGTGAGAGGATTAAAACTAAGTTTTTATTGTTAAATTTTCAATTATTCAAATTTAAAATAATTAGACTGAGGAAAAAGAAAAGAGAGAAAGAAAAAAAGGGTAAGCAAACGAGTCAAATTTTTATTTTCCATGTAGTTCTGTGAAAAGCATTTAGAATAAGGATAACATAGTATCATATTCTACTTCTATGTAGGAGATAGTACCATTAATCCTTGTATCTTCCATCAAGCTTTTCCTGATTAGTTAAGTCCAAAAGAGTCCAGGATCTCTTTTCTAGCAGGCCGGGAGGTTCCCAGCCAGGCCTTGATGTGTTTAATGTTACTTCACTGTCCACAGCTGAAAGGCCTCACGACTCCACTGGGGGAGACATGGGAGGAGGAGTGTACTATGAGGGAAGAAGCTATTGTTTTTTCAAGGACATTTTTGTGTTTTCTTTCATCTGCCTGAAATCCTGAAAGGATAGACTCCACCTCTTCCGTGTCTACAGGGAAGGCTTGGGGTCAAAGTGACTTATTTTACCATAACTAACCCATGCAATCAGTGACAGTGCCCAGACCCAAGGCTAGTCTAGCTTCAAAGCCCAAGCCCTTGCTCTCATTGTATTAGTGTCTGCTTTAAATTTCTGCATAAACAATCATATTGGAGTTTCTGATGTTAACACCATTAGTTCATTAAACTGGGAGTAATATGAACTTTACTTCATAGTTCTGTAGACTCCCTCATACTCTCCAGGGAATTTACAAGAGCACTGGGGACGAGACAGACAGGCTTCAGCTGGCTTCCATTCATGCACACCCTGTCTCTCAGGCTGTGGGAAGTGGTGGAGGGATTTGGGATGCACCCCGAGGCACTGACATGTCTGGCACCAGGCTGTGCATCGGTCTTCACTCAGCCTTCCCTGAGGCACTCATCAAACCCAGCACCATACAGTTAGAAAAGATATTCTGGAGCTGTGGACTCCACACTGAATCCTAAATTCACTCCTGAGTGTATTTTTACGTACCCATGAAAACCTAGCCTAAACAAGTCCCAGAAAATAGTACTCGCTGTCCCAGAATGGAATGGTGTCACACATTTCATTTCCACCCACTGAAAGGTCCATGATGGAGCTAGAACTAGAAGAACAATCAGCTTCATATCCTCGTTCATAATTCCAACAGCCATCTCCTGCCTCCAGTCCTTCATCACCCAATGCACCCTTTCCTGTTCTCCTGTCTACAGATGATGCTGGACCCACATGTCCATGTTCACATCCATGGGTGTGCATTATAGGCTAGGATCTGTATATGATGGAGAACCATAGGTTTTTCCTTATTAAATGCCACAAAGATACTTCAATTACTCTTTTTCATTTCCTAGGATGCCTAGAATTCTCAATTTTTAATGGAAATGTTGTTTTAAAAAGTTTTTTTTGGAAGGCTCAGTGAACAGTAACTACAAATAGATAATGCATCATTGCATAGAAACTACTTGGGGAGTAATGTAACACATGTAAGAGCAGAAGGATGAACATGCCTGGTGGATTCAGCACCCACTCAGCTGTCCTATGGTCTAACAGACATCTTGTGAACTCCTCCTCTCACTGTGACAAACTAGAAGCCCTCTGCTGTGACGAGGCTCCTGGCAGCCAGAGATAACCGCTTTAGCACCGCTCCTAATAGCTACCTTCTCTTTGCTTGGGATTGAATTTTATTAGAAACAGTCAGGTTGGGTTTTCTTAAAAAGATAAGAAGGAAAAATGACTGTTGTATTCCTATACCTTTCTTTTGTGTGTGGTTCTTATTAATTTCAAGGGAATCCATAAACACGAAAAATGTGCTAAAATCCAACCATGCCTTCCAGATACTCTTGAATGTGATTCACTGACCAAAGTAACAAATGGCACAACAGCTATAAACGTGACACTGTACAATGTCCCTAGAGTGTCATCGGCTCACTACTGTTAGCTACGCAGAGGGAGAGATTATTCCAGTGTGTTCAGTTTAGCGAGTTGGACCCCAGAACAGCTACTCAAACCCAATAATGCTGGAAGATGTGGTGTAGGTATAGGGTTGGAGGGGCAAGGCAGGGAAAATGGCAGGAAGAAAAAGACAGCAACTTACTGTCTCCTCTCAGGATAGCTTCTTCCTCCTGCTACCCAGGCATGCTCCTAGGAAGCTCCCTGAGCAGTGACACAGAGCCCACTGCATTCCAGAAAGCCCAAAGGCACGCCACAGTCGATCTCAGGGATCTGAGTTTCAAAGCTCTTGGCACATTCTTCCATGAAGGAAAGCCCAGCATGCAGAAGGCACAAGCATTTCAGTGAAGGAAATGGAAGAGACAAGGTAGTCTCCATTTGTCTGGAAATTATACTCCCATTAACTTGAAACTTATTGGCTCTGGAAAAATTATAGTCAGCCACTGTAGTCATTTTCATGAGGGCAGTCGATGACAGAATTATGACAGTGGCTGTCCTCTGCACTCCAGCTGATGCCACCTCTTCCCACCTCTTTTCCCTGCCCTACGGGTTCTCATGAAGGAATCAAAACCACATCTCACAAAACTACCCAAGAATTCACTATTGCTTTCTTTGGGGATATGAGTCCAATTAAGACTGATCGGTCACATGGCATCTTTCCTCATGATAGTAGTTTCCCAGAGGAAGAGCCCTCGGGGCAGCTGGGGAAGTTGCTCCTAGGTTGAGGAAGAAGTTCTAAGTCCTCCATGTTTACTGAAGCCTCCTTAGTTATACCAAACTCTCTTCTAGGAGTCTAAAATACAGTCAAACAGGCCAAAAGTCATCGCCCATCTTTTGTCTCACTTGGGCCACAATTCCTGTTCTTCATTCTTCCTTTTTAAAAGTCAGTTCCTTTTATTAGTCCAGGCTGATGGGTGACATAAAGACAGCTAAGGGAGTGGCTCAGGCAGCAGTAAACACAGCTGAGCTCAGCACTTTGGTGGTACAGTGGTGAGCACAGTCGCCTTCCAACTCCAGTGATTCCCACAAGTTTACCTTTGACTGCCTCTTCAATTAGGACCCTTCTTATACTGTGGACTGTAACCCCATGTGGGGATGCACACCTAAATGTAGGGGCCAGAAAACATCTGGCAATGGTAACAGGTTTCTGAATGTCTGATGAGTAAAATTAATCCAAAATCAAATGTACAGTGGATTAAATTAGTTTTATCTTGGGATTATGGAAAGATCTCCACTGATTTTGGGGACAGCCCTGAACACACTTCTGTCATTTTGTACTATGGATTTGTGTCAGTGGTGTTCTCAGCATGGACAGCTATGAAATCAAAGTATCAGGTAACTCTGAAAAACACTGGAGATATACTACATCCTGCAGCATTATTCAGCCAAACTTTAACTCTTTATGTAGAAACAGACCAGCACATCCATCTGATTAGCATGGGAAGTTTCTTAGTGTTTAATAAATGGTAAAACCATATGTACGCTGGAGAACTGTTAAAAATGATTTTTTCTATGATTCAATATTAGTAAATGCCTGGCTTATATGGACAAAAAAGGGCTGTGAACAGAGGAATTTAAGAAACTCTGGTTTCACACACATATTTAACACAACTGCTTTGTGAAATGTATGTATTCTTTAATTGGATTTAGAAAGTCATGTTTGCACAGGAAAGGGATGAAGCAAAGCCTGAGACTATAGTGCAGAGGTGCATGTCTTCATATGTTACTATTTAAGAAGGATGTTAATGGCAACTCATAAATATATGCCATACAGGGACTGGCTATGCCACTTCCGACGCCAGAATTGCCTTAAGTGAGTTTCAGGATGTTGTTTTGGATTATCGTGAAGTGACCTTTGCCATTCTATCTATGAGGCTGATCTAGAGCACGTGACAGGACTTCCCTTAATCCCTCCCTGGCCCTGTGCACACTGTATAAACAGTCCATTCCCCTGCAAGGTGAGCTCCTGGAGGGCGTGATGCAGGTTTGCTGGTACTTTAGCACCCTACCAAAATCCCTAGCACTGTGCCAAGCCTATCAAGGGCCTTTGAAAGATCTTCCGAAGCAGGAACTTACATGTATACAACAGAGGAAGAAAATAACTCTATTTCTCTAAAAATCAAAACAAAAACACTCTAAAACCAGTCCCCAGACAACGCCAGCCAATCAACAAATACCCGAGCAGACAGCCCGACAATGTGGCTGTTGACCTACTTGAAGGCGATGATGTTAGGGTGCTTCAGCTTCCTCAGGTGCTTGATGTCCGTCTCATTTTGTTCTCTTACTTTCTTGATGGCCACCTCCTCTGCCCGGAATTTTCCCAGGAAGACAGCTCCCTGTGCTCCGCTACCCAGCCACTGCAGCTCTGAGATCTCCTCAAACGGCACTTCCCAAGTATCTAGGCACATGAATGAGAAGCAAGCTCAGAACTTGCTGAGGCCATTCAATGGGCCACTCTGAAAGTTTCAACTTTACCCTATCTGGAGTGACCCTCCCCTCTAATTCTCACCAAAAGATGTGACCTTCCTTTGAGCCTTGGCACTTCTATATTGATAAGTATGCATTTTTAACTGCTTCAGTTCAAGTAGGTCTGAGCTCTCAGAGACTGTCTTCTAGAAACCCCGACTCTTCCACACCCTCTTCTCCCCAGGTTATGCTTCCTATCCAGTCATCTTCTGTCTGCACACCCCATCCTTACTCCACTGCAGGTGCCTTTTCATTCCTCTGAATGTCTTGTGTGGACAGATGCTCAATGAATCCTCTCTGAATACATTGTCAAAGGTATCCTCCCAACAACCTGGCTGTGCAAATACTTCTTAGTGTTTGCCCTTTAATGAGCACGAGCCCTCAGTAGGGTATACTATAACCCTGACAGACTGTACCTGTGCCTTAATTACTTCCAAAGTGAGCCTTTCTGAAAGTCACCTGATCAACTGGAAGATAAGTTAAATGAAAACTTGTAGAACAATAAAAGTCAAACAATTAGAGGGCTTCTTTAGGCAAGCATGGATAAGAATTTGTCTAGGAGTCTACAGTTCAGTGATGCACTTCTATACACATCTCCAAGTTAGAAGACAAATTAGTCTGAGCCTGGACAAGCAGAGGCTCCAAGAACCAAATGTATCTTATTATGGAAATGGATTTTAGTTGGTTCTCTGGGACAGAGAAAAAAGTGCTTCTAAAACAAATTAAGGCTAGGCATGGTGATACATATCCATTAATCCAGCACTCTGGAGGCTGAGGCAGAAGGGCTGCTGAGAGTTAGAGGCCAGCCTGGGCTACATAGTGAGTCCAAGGACAGCTGGGGCTGCAAAGCAAGACCTTGTCCCAAAAAATGAAACAAAAATTACAAATGAATAAATAAACAAAGGGCTGGGGTGTGGCTCAGGTAGAGCTACATATAAAGCATGGTCTGTTGTATATGGAGCTTTAGATTTGAACCTTAGCAGGACACACACACACCCCTCCCCGATATTGTCTTCTGGCCTTCACATGCTCCAACCCCTAGGTACACACACATATACTCATACAAAACAAACAAATAAAAATGTGATAAAAGAAAAAAATAGGGAACAGACCAAATTCACTTAATGGAGTTTATAATCACTAAAAGTACAAAGAAGTTTCAAGCCAAAGGGATTGCTTAAAAGACATCAGCACATTTAACAATTATATATTATATAGCCATTAAAATTGTACTTGCTGAAGGGGTTTGGGGTATATCTCAGTGCTAGAGCCTTTATCTGGCATATGCACGGCACTGGGGTTCAGTTCCCAGCACTGTCTCAAATCAGAAAACAAATAAAAGATGCTAAGAGTTACATTTCAGAAACGGAAAAATCTTCACACTATGAAGTAAGCATATGCCTATTTTTTAAGGGCTGGAGGTCTCCATGGCCTTGAGCATGCCAGTGGAGGGCTCTAGCACTAAGCTGAATTCCAAGGCCCTTGTGTTTTCCCAAACAGGGGCTTAGTAAGTTGCTTATGCCAACCTTGAAATCACTATCATAGGCCAGGAAGACTGAATTGAGATCTTCTTGCCTCAGGCTCCCAAGAAGCTGGAATTACTGGCATGAGCCACCAACTGCTATCACTCACACACACACACACACACACA
>PVIU01011802.1:0-63018 GCA_004026605.1 Ondatra zibethicus | reverse complement strand
CTCTGGGGTTATAATTTAGCATGCTGGAGCCAGTGTCCTGGGCGGGGGTGGGGTGTGGGGTGGGGGGGTGGGGGGTGGGTGCTATGGGCATCCTCACTGCAGGGTCCGCCCTCCACCTGGAAACATCCACTCCACCCCATCTAGAAAGAAAATGGTCTTTTTGTTCCTACTGTAAACTATTATTTCAGGATTTTGAGCTGGTCATCTGACATTGTTCCCCAGGAAACATTTTGTTCGTCTTCCTGTTCAAGTCCTGTCTTGTGTATGTATGAAAATGTGTGAATGGCGTGGCCAGTGCATGCTTCTTGTTAACCGGTCTTGGATGTCTGAGTTTGCGTGTTCCATGTGTCTTGGTTATAACAGAGCTGTTATTACAACTACCTGCCCCGGGCTCAGGATTTGCCCCTGGGCATCTGGTGCATTGACAGATAAGATTATTTTATGCTGTTCTACCTTATTAGAGGAAAAACAGCTAAGGAATCGGGTATGGTTTAAAAATCTGTAACAAAAGTTAACTTAAAACCGGTAACTCCAAATTGGAACTACTCTGGAAAACACCACATAGGCAGGTGCCATTAAATACAACCATGTAAGCAGCCACCATTCTGACTAAGACTGAAAAAGAAAGAGGTCGTATGACTTTACCACCATCTTAAATAAGGATGACCACATGAAGTGGCCCTACCAAGAAGACATTAGGTCTCCAATATACTTTAGGTTAGGATTTCTATATGATAATTCCTGTCCTATCCTAAAAAAGAAGGTTTCATAAAAGATAGGATTTAAAACAATGTTAGTTTACTGAAGTAAATTGTTTACAAACAAGTTAACTGTCAATTACTTCATAAGGGATCAACTTCTTTGATATGTTCAGATTTAGCTTAAGTTAAACCTAAACAACATTAGTCAAATTTAGATATACCTAACAGATAATGATTCCCTCATTCTCAAATGCCTCAGAGATCTGAGACTATGGCATCTTAATAATAATAAAAAAAACTTATAATAAAGACATGCCAGCTCCTTGCAGCACCCCTGCATCTCTCCAAGGAAGAGGGATGGCCACAAAAGAGCTGCCACCTGGAGTTTGCCTTAAATGTAGCAAAGCCAGCTGCTGCTTTACACCTTGACAGCTGCCAAGACCTTGTCCAGACTGTAAACAAGCAGAACAGTGGGGAACTGATTACCCTACTTTGCCAAGACAAGGGAGGTTGATCTCTCCAAATTCCTACTCCACAGAAAAATCTGCCAGGTCTCCTGGGCCGGGCAGCTGAAGACTGATATTGCCTTGATGACCACAGAGAAACCTAGGGTGGCTGCCTATGTGTCTGGAAAGCTGCCTCACTTGGGCTTACTCAGGTAAAATTTGTTCTTCTCAGATCTGATAGTGTTTGATGACTAAGGTACTGATAGCCTTACCCCCCAAAGCTCCTACCACATTGGTAGATCATTGGTTCATTAGGTAAAGTTTCCTGTTTAGGTAAAGTACAGACGAGTTTGCCTCATTCATAGGCTTCATGGTACAGGATAAACAGGTTTCAGATGTAACTTTGGTGGTTCAGACTTACAGCATTGATAAATGCAGTTTTGAAATGCCAACTCCCTGCCCCCGAAACAGGCTAGCATTAAAGAGGGTAGGGAACCCTGCAGACATGTTCAACTCCCTCCTCCTTCCTCCCTCACTTAACCTCTTTCATTCAGTAAATTTTCACTGGTTATCTTCTAAAAATGTTCATAGCTTTTAACCCAAAACCATAAAGCCTTTTGCTATGACACCAAGATAGAAATCTGTTTCAGCTGTTTTACAGACTCCTGCCACTGTATCAAGGAATCTGCCTTGGTGGATCAGTCACTAGACAGGTCCACTCCTCCTGCCAGACTTGTGCCAAGGCCAACCCAGGACACCAACCGGGTGAGTGCTAACAGGTTGACTTCACCCACATGCATACTCATAAAAAGGCTCCATTATCTCTTAACTCTCTGGCACCTTTACAGGATGGATAGAGGCAATCCCCACTCCAGGGATACAGCCGATATGATGGCTCAGGTACCCCTGAACACATCATCCCCTCATTTGGTGTGCTTTCCCTCCAAGTTCCTGGAACATCAGTGCTGCTACCACCTCTCCAGACTCAAGGGCATATCTGCTTCTTTGTCTGACTCATTCACCCTTGCCTCTTCTATACAACCAGGGCACTTCTCCATTCCATTCTTTCTGGCAGTCTTCACTCTTCCCATGGCTAGCCCCATTCATAGGGCCGGTGTTAATATTCTATTTTTTTTCTCCTAGCAACCTGCCTACTCTGCTTCCTCAAGGAACAAATGCCTGCAGTCTCCAGGATGGCAGCTAACCAAATGCTTCTTCACCCATACCTCCCGCTGAGTGTGAGCCCACTGACCCCTAGACTCCCCCACTGGTTGTCCCGTGTCCACAGGAAGTAGCCAGACTTGAGCCGGCACTGATATACACAAGGAGTCTGGGATGTTTGGGTGGGTGGAAGCTCCTCCTCACCCCCTCTTCTCTCTCTCCAAACCCTGCCCCCTTTCACTCCTCCCCCAAGCTGCTCAAGACCATGCCTACAGGATATTTCAGACTTGGCCCATAGACCTGCCATGTGAATCCCCCCTCCATAAGATCATCTGGGAGTTTACTTTTCTCAGATTAAATCTGGTCCTATTAATTCAGCCTGATCTGATTTATTGCATTGGTGGAGAAACTTAATATTGGGGTACATATAATATTGGCCTCTTGAGATACAAAGGACAGAGATGCCTTGTCTCCTAGTTGCGGCCCATCTACCTTTAAGGACCATTCCAACTGACTTTGGGATATCTCCTCCAGAATCTCAAATGACTAAAACTCTCAGACATCAAATCTCCTAAGTTTGCTTGCTATAGTAGCCAGGCTTGGCCTCTATATCCACTAGATAATCAATAATAATTGCCACCTACAAGTTCTGTGGATCCTAACATCATTCGGGATCTTTACGCTTTTGTGAGTGCAGGGGAAAATGGAAAGACATCCTTGCCTCTGCTTTCTCTTCTATCTTTTCCAAGACTGTTGTGTGACTCCTACAGTCTGGATTTTTCTCCAGGCTGTTGTAAGCCTTTGTGTTGTTTCATGTCCGAATGGAGCCTCTGCTAGCTGCAGGAATTCTGACTGCCAGGCCCTTTGTGTCCTCCAGTGTGCTGCCTGTGCAGCCAGCCCTGGCTCCCTGCTGCACATCTCATGCATGCTGCTGCACAGCCCATCTAAACTGCAGTTTCAGCCTGGATCCTGATGCCACAAGCCACACCCCACAGGCCCAAGCGCTGCATCTGCTGCTACAAGCCCCACTGCCCACAGGTGCCAAAGTGACCCCCCTTCTTTCACCCCACCTGTGCTTTGGTAATGCTCCAGCAGCCTTCTCCCTTCTCCCAGGAACCCCTACTCCCCAGCCTCTGAACAGTCCTAAACAAACACTATTCGCCCTCCTGGAAGCTCTACAGTGTCCTTAGGCCACACAGGGCTGCTGCAACTGACCTCCCGCATCCTCAGCCACCTGTCCTAGTGACTGCAATAGCGCCTCCTTCCCCTCACTGCTTACTCTCCAAAAAGTCCTCTCCTTTCAGCCAGATGCACCTTTCCCTTCCTAAAGCCAAATTTTTGATAACCAACTAAGCTACAATACAATTTACAGCCTTTTGATAAATCCTTCCTCTACAAAGGCTCTTACAACTCTTCCAATTCTTTAACCCTTTCTTGTCCTGACACTGTCTTGAGTTTAAACCTAATCATACAAAAACTGTAATATTCTGTGTATGCTGTCATGACAAAAGCTTACTACATTTGTGGTTTATGGTTTATTTTCACGCTAAAAGATTTCCAATTAAATCTTCCACTCAAATTTTAATGCTCAAACTTAACAGGGATAAAGCTACAAGTCCTAATCTTATAAACCTATATTAACTTATTATAAACTGGTAAAGATAGTTAAGACATACAAGTAAATTATCAGTCACATCGTAAATAATAATATTCTCTAAAATGTTCATAATTATACTTATGGTCATAGTTAATTACAAAGATAAACTTTATTTAGCCTCATATATACATGCATATATATGAAAATCAGATATAATTAATCGCCCTCAAACTCCTCAGAGATTTGCTAACTATGGCATTTAAAATGTTCAATAAAACAGAGACTTTAAGGTCTCCAAAGAAGACAGGTGTAAAATGCATCAATGCCTCCTCCACCTGGACTCTAGTAATGCTAACCACTGGGATAAACTGCCCCATGCCTCCCCTGCCACCAGGAACCTGTACAAACCGTGGACACTTGTGGGTTGACTGCTATGCTCTGCCTCGGCAAACTAAAGATCAATTGCTTCCACAATGAACCATGTAAGCTTCAAACAACTGTCTAAGGAATTCTGTCATTTTAATTGATACAACTACCATTTAAATTGTATTTTCTATGCAAATTTATCCTTCGCCGATCTCGAGGACATTGATGGCTAACTTTAGCTTTAACAACAGCAAACACCCAGCTGCCTGGTCAGTCTATTTCATATGCACAGTTTGCCTTGCTGACAGGCTTCACACTAAGGATGATGTGAGTTTCTAAAGGTTATGAGAAACAGACAAGTTATATAGCTCCAGAAAGAGGGGTGATACAAGGTATGCAGGTCTAAGATGGGTCTAAAGTTATGGCAGTATGTGTTAAGATCTGAACATATGAAAGTTGAAGTAAGTTATTAAGGTTTGAGAAAGTCATTTATGGACTGAGAAAGCAGTTTAAGGCATGTAAAAGTTGTTTAAGATTTCTTTCCTTCTCTCTGTGCCACTGCTGGGATTCCACCCTGCCTCACCCATAGTCAGAATATAAAACCAGTCCTCCAGACCCCTGCTGACCCCTCCTGACCCCTGGAGGCCCCTTCAGACTCCTTTTACAACTTGTTTCTTTCTTTCAAGGTTTTTGTTTCACTCCTTATTCCCTTATATTCTATTCCCTTATAGAAAAGATGTCCTCTCCAGAATTAGCATAAATTTTGCATTTTTCTCCAAATCCCAACACTCCATACCCTTACCAGCCCCTGCCTAGACCTCACACCTGTCATTTCTATGCCCCACTTCCTCACCCTATAATACTCCCGTATTAGTAGACAACAAACCTAATGAGCCCTTCCACCTAGACCAGGACCTTCGTTCCATTGGCTTTTGTCCCTTCACACCCTTAAGTCTCTAACCCTTGGGTTGTCCTCTCCATTATCCCTAACAGCACCAATCCCTTTTCAGTTCTAAATCTTAAAGCTGATTTCTTCTCAGTAATCCTGAATGTCCACTTCCAAGTCCTTTTTGCCTCTACACAGACAGCTCCTGATACTCAGTCTCAACAACTGGCCTGGACTGTCCTTTCCCAGAGGTTTAGAGACAGTCCCCACCTTCTTATCTAGACACTCACTACGCACTTGGCCTGTCGTCCTCCCCTTCCCCTCCTGCTTGTCTCAGTATATGCATAAACTCCTACTTCACAGTTTTTCCCTCTCTGGCAGCCAATATGATGCTGTCTCACTCCTCAACCTCCTTGACTCCAGGAGTAGTGCAGCACCCCTTCCAAAGCTCAGTTCTCCTCTCCACAAGTCACCTATCTAGGATTCTCCCTCTTGCCAACCCATAAACATCTCACCTTACCCATCTCTGCTCCTTACCTCTGCCCTTATAGCCAATTTCCTCTGCCTATAGGTCCCTAAATACTCACTATTGACACACTATCTGTAACAGTCGGCTCCTGGAGGTCCCCTTTCCTTCCATCCACAAACAATTCTTTAAACTTAGAATGTTTGCCTTTCACCTCCAGACCTCTGTCTCCCAGATCTGTACAAACCTTTCCATCCTTATACTTCCAAAACACTTAAACACTTTCTAGGATTGACTTTTGCCCCTGTCGCCTACCCCATCACTTAGAACATGTATGTTGGTTTAGTTTGGCTGCCCAACGTGGCCGACTAACTCCACGTAAAACCTGAGAGGGCTTAAAAAGAATTCTAGACACAAATATAGAGTTTAGCACAGCTGGCGGCGTGCCATAGCTCCTTTAAGAGAGATTTTCCTGATTCAGCTGTAGCGAAAAAAAAAATCCACACCATTTTAAAACGAGGCTTCCTGGGCCCTGCCACCGCTGCAAACTCCAGCTATGGAGCATTTGTGGGCCCGGATGTTTGTGTGACCACTCGGGGTCAGGAACAAAGTAACTGAGACCATGCCTGTGGTTTGGCGCCTGGCCTGGGCAGGCAGCACGATCAGGTCTGCTAGGCGTGCACAGGCGAGAGAGCATGGCAGATTTCCACAGCCATACACAGAGATGTTTCCAGGCTGAGCAGTGCTCTGTGTGGCAGATTCAGCTATAACTCAGTTAAAAAACTCATTCTCAGAGTTAAAGTGCTGAATGTGGCTCCTACCTGGCAGCCCCAGAGCTAGCAGAAATGATACGTCCACCATTTTAAAATTAGAGAGAGGTGGAGCCAACATCCAGAGCAGCTGCAACCAAGCTGCTTAGCATTTTAAAAGCTCTTCAAGACAGTAGAGAATTGAGGACAATGCAATAGGACAGATTCAGACATAAAAGACCTCTAAATGGGCCACAGTGTTGGATGGCTGTACATAGGCTTGGGAGAGAAAAGAAAAAGAGTATAGAGAGTCATGAAATAAAGTTAATGCTTAAAAAAAGGGCAAAGTCTTTAAAGAGACAGACTACAGATAGTAATAGATTAAAAAAAAAAGAAAAATAAGCCACGTAAAAATGGAAAATTCACATAATGTCTGGATTGTCTATTTTATTGTGTTTTCTTTAAATTTTTTTACTGTAAAGGAGCTAAGTACAGAGAGAATTTTCATTGTATGGACTGCCAAACTAAACCAACATATATGTTCTAAAGGTATCATGACTTTCAAATTTGGGGCTAAGGATATAGTACTTTGGAAAAGAGATTCTTCTTTTGTTTTCATAGAGGATGAGAACCTGTGGATTGCTTCCAGACTAATAATATGGTTTCATAGACCACACCCTCCTGAAAGGTCACTGTGAACACCTTCAAAAAATTACTTCACTCAACTGCCAACTGAGATGAACCTGGCACACAGGATACACAATGAAAGACCTGATTGACAGCACTCCCATACAGCAGGAAGAAGTTTGGAGAGAAAAAACTATGCCCTTATTCCCAAATATTGTTTATAAATGTTCTTTTACATTTAAAGAGGGATATGATATAGATATGAATAATTTGCATTGGTATGGATTTTGCTTTATTGATATAAATTTAAGGTCAATTTTGTTATATATATGTGTGTGTATTTCTGATCTTCATTGTGTAGTTTATTTAAAAATGTAATGTATAATTAAGAAATATAGGTTGTTAATGGATAATCATCTATAATAGTCAAGTTTGTAGTCATGTTAGTTAGATTTTCTAGATGTACATAGATATATTTTAGATAGGCATTCTTCATATCTTTCAAAGACAACAGAATATGGCATTTGATGTTTTAATAACTTAGGGCTTTTCATGACAATGAGACAAGTCTGCTCCTGGCAGCACCAAGCTACTTCCTGAGATGGGCATCAAAGAGGCTTCTTAATGGAGTTTGCTAGCCATTTGGGCAAGAAAGTGCTCTTGCCTGGACTGTTGCATAAACTGGACACGAAGAACCCGCAGAGAGAGGACTGCTAAACTTGCCTAAAGGTGAGATGATCCTTCAGGGTTCCTGCTTCATGCAAGAGTCTGTGAGACATTCTGCAGGATACAAAAGAAAGTGACTGAACTGTCTTTGAAATTTCCTACTTTATGAAAAAGTCTGCTGGATACTATGGGCCTGTAGGCTGAAGATGGATGCCCCAATGGTACAGAGGAACTTTGGGTGACTGTACAGGCAGCAAGATGTCTCTGTCATTTCTAGAGTTTTGGAAGTTGCTTACTTCTTGTTTACTTAGGTAATATTATATCCTTCTGGAGTCTTTGATGGAGTTGAAGAATAGATACATAGTTATATAGTTTTCCATTGTTATGATAAAAGATAAAATAGATCTAAATATTGTAACTGTAGTTCTTGCTTGATAACTGTTTTGTTATATGAAATTTTACTATGTTAAAGTGAAAGCCTTTCTTTTTGTCTAAACAGAAACCTTATTTGTGGCTGAAATCATTACATTGGGGACCAGCCTCAACAAAAATACCTCTTGCCAGGGTAAGGGCATGGGGATTAGAAATATAGTAAAGCATATGAAGACACAAATGAAAATAATAAAAGGAGAAACATATAAGATAGTATCAGGAGGGAATTTCTGTGAGTACTGAAAATTTGCCTACGTTTAATTTCCAATTGCTTAAAATACCCTTGACCCAAAAGGTAAGAGTAAGACAAAAGACTGCGCTAACAGGATACAAGGAAATAAACTTACCAATTGAAAGTCAAGGCTACATTCATAGTTAAACATTCTGTTGTTAAAACAAATCACAATTACACCCTAAACCAAAACACTGTGTAGGCAAACCACTCCCTAAGTGGAATCCCAAGTTATTTCCATAAAAGGAACTGGAACTTAGTTGGCTCCTTAGACTTTTGTTTGAGGTAGGAACAAACTACTTCCCTATTCCTGGAGCACAAGGTCTGGCAATTAGCCACACCTGTTGACAATAACCTTGAGAGGGCAGAACTCTGATTTACAACTAGGTGAGACCTTTGTCTGAGTTAGAAGCACACAAACCTTGAAGGCACTAGAAAAAAGTCCCAACTCTCTGACCTTTGGTCAACATGGAAATAGGCCTTTTTGGGCCTTCACAGGGTGGTATTTGTCAGATTAATGGTGTTATTGAGGTCCAGGTGAATTTGTCATTGTGGGGCTCCATCATCTTCTTGGAAACCTCAAAGGTCATTGACAGGAATAGTCATGGTTCATTGCAAAAAACTTAAACATTTTAGATATCATATGCAGCAGATCTTGGAGAAGTTAAAGGATCACAATCTGTTAAGTATATCTGGTCTGGGGTACACAAACTTAGTTCCTAATTACCCACTTCAAACTCAAGCCAGAAATCACATACAGGAAGCAAGATAAAGCCTATTTCCAGAATTAGGTAGCATTCTATATGACTATTAATATCACAACAGAAAGTTTAAATGTATATAACAATTTTATAAATTTTGAGATAATATTTATACTTTAAGAAAAGTTTTAAAGAGTCAAAATAAAGCCAAACAATTAAGAGATTAGTAGCAATAGAATAGTCCCTTAATTTTGGTTTTTCTTCTTTCCCATTACAGGTGGATCTTCTGGCATGAGACAGAGATTTTGGATTTTTCTTTAACAAGCATGCTTAGGTTTAGAAAAGGAGAGCGCTGCACTCCAGCTCCAAGGCCAGCTTTAATTTTTCATTGAATTGGGAATACAAAAAGACCATTTGCCTTACATGTCTGTAGAGAACAGCAGAAACAAACATTTGGGAAAAGTTTGAAATGTTATCCTGTTGGAAGAGTGCTATACCATTAGACAAAATTTACTCTTATTTTCTCTTGATGCTTTGTTTTTCTTCTTCTGATGTCTTATTTTTCCAGTGGTCTTCAGCTGGATGCTTTTATTCTCCTAAAAAGACAAAAAGCAAAATCCTGTCCAAACGCTAACTTTGGGGAGTTCTCTTTTTTTGGCAGGTTACAAGTGGTCAAATGAAAGCCATTTGTTAGTCTTATAAGTAAGTTTAAATTGAATGACCACACTGTTTGATGAGCTATTGCCTCTCCTAATCAAGAGGTCTCTCCTGTTTGATTTTAATCTTCATTAATCTTGATGGTATTCATAACTTTTCTTCTCCTGTGGAAACAAAAGCAAAACCTCTTGCCCAATGTAATACATATCTTGGTTTCCATTCTGAAGTCAACACATCTTTAAAGTATACAGGCTAATTTAATTCAGTAGTTCTTCCTATTATCCAAGATCTCTCCACAGCTGTTGTTCCTTTCTCAATAGCATTTAAAAATTTAGAGTTAATAAAGCATTGTGCAACCTATCTCTGGGGAGTCTTTATTACCCATTTCTGCTTATTAAGCATGTCTTTTAGACTTCAATTAGACCTATCTATAACTGCTTGCCCTGTAGGATTGTGTGGTATACCTGTAATATGCTTTATGTTGTAATTTGCAAAAAAAAAAAAAAAAAAAACCCAAAACTGTTTCAAAGAGACATACTGGAGCATTGTCAGTCTTAATTTTTAGTCATCCCCATGGTGGACATAACTTCTAATAGATGTATAATTACAGAATCAGCCTTTTTAGGACTCAAAACAGTTGCCCATTGAAATCCTGAATATGTATCTAAAGTATGGTGCACATACTTTAAATTTCCAAACACTGAAAAGTGAAACACATCCATTTGCCAAATTTCATTTCTTTGAGTACCCTTTGGGTTACTTTCTGCAGATACTGGAGTTTGGTTATGCAAAGAACAAGTAGGACATTGCCTTGTAATTTCCTTGGCTTGCTGTCAAGTAATAGAAAAATCTTTCTTCAAACCTTTGCTATTAACATGGTGTTTCTTATGAAATTCTGAAGCTTCTAGCACATTTCTGACCAATATCTGATGAATTTCATCATGACTTTGTACTAGAGGGCCTGGTAGACTCATATGGGATCTGGTATGTGTTATATGCAAGGGATGATTTCTATTTCTGATTATTTCTTGTAATTGAATAAATAACATTAATTCTGAATCATCTGAAATATGTTCGGTGGCTTCAATATGTAAAACAGCTCTTTCTGCATATTGAGAGTCAGTAACTATATTAAGAGGTTCTGGAAAATCTAATAATACCATAAGAATAGCATGCAATTCTGACTTTTAAATGGAATTATGAGGGCTTTGAGCCACTTTATTTTTCCTGACTCATAATCTGCCATTTCTGATATATTTGCATCATTATAGAATATAGGGTCTCCAGAAATTGGAGTCCCTCATATAATGTGAGGAAGAATTGAAGTGGTTCTCTTTAAAAATTGAAGTCTCTTGCTTTGGGGATATTTATTGCTAATTTGTTTCTAATCTCTCCCAAGAAGGTACTGCAAGCTTCTTGACAGTGTTCACATTTTGTCCATAATGAGGCAATTTCAGCATTAGTAAAAGGTACCACAATTTCTCCTGGGTCTATTCCTGTTAATTGACAAAGTCTCAATTTTCTTTTCAGAATCAATTCAGAAATCTTTTCTACATAAGTCTTTAATTTTTTTACTCAGTGTAGTAAAAAAATTCTTTCTAAGATATCATCTCTCTACATAAGAATTCCTATAAGAGTATGCATAGAAGGTATTATGACCAGGATACAATCAAGCTCTGGACCCAAATGATCCACATGTGCATCCTGTAATATTTCTTCTATCATAGCAAATTCTCTCTCAGCCTTAGATGTTAATTTTCTTAAACTATTAAGTCCTTATCACCTTGTAAGTTTTGAAATAAATTACTCAGTTCTTGAGCTGTTAACCCAATTGTGGACCGTAGCCACTTAATATCTCCCAGCAACTTTTGAAAATCATTAAGAGTTCATAATTGATCTCTCTTGATTTGTACTTTCTGTGGTTTAACTTTCTGTATACCTATCTTATATCCTGGGTAATTTATAGAATCACCTTTTTGTGTTTTTTCAGGAGCAATTTGTAATCCCTAATGAGGCAAATTTTTCTTAATTTCTTCAAACATTTTTTCCAAAGGTATCTGCACCAGAATCATCTAGTAAGATATTATCTATATAATAGTATTATAGAGTAAGAAAACTGTTTATGAATTATTTGTACAACAGTGGCTGTTGTACAAATTATTGGCACAAGGTAGGGCTGTTTAATATCCCTTGTGGAAAAATTTTCCACTGATATCTTTTAACAGGAATTATAAGTAGACACTGTGAAGGCAAATTTTTCTCTATCCTGTTTTTGTAAAGGTATAGTAAAGATGCAGTCTTTAAATCTATCACTATAATAGACCATCCTTTAGTTAATAAAGAAGGCAAGGGAATTTCAGGTTGTAAAGTGTAGACAGAAGTTTCTGGCCTGCCAGCAGCTCCTAAATAAACACACTGAGGTTTATATTAATTATAAATGTTCAGCCAATAGTTCAGGCTTTTTACTAAATTTTAAATTTATCATATTCCTTAATTATGCTCTTCCATACAGCAGTACTTTTATTAGCAGGACACACTTATCTTCTGCTCCCTCTGCATCTGTCTGTCAACCTCAGACTCTACCATTCTTCTTCCCAGCATTTTCCTAGTCTGACTCTCCTGCCTAACCTTATTCTGTTCATCTATTGGTCAATCAGCTTCTTTATTAAACCAATCACAATGACATATATTCACATGGTGTAATGTACTTCCATAGAAGTAAAAAGCCCATTGGCTGGATAACCTTATTAATAGCTCTTAGATCTGTTACCATTCTCCATTTTCCAGATTTCTTCTTAATGACAAATATATGAGAATTCCAAGGACTGGTTGATTTTTCAATATTTTGAACATTTAGCTGCTTCTGTACCAGCTGTTTTAGTGCCTGTAACTTTTCTAATGTCAAAGGCCATTGTTCCATTTAGGTAGGTTTGTCTGTTAATTATTTTAAAGGTAGGGTTGTTGGTACCTTTGAAAGAGTGGCAGCTATTGTGCCCTGCTTACATACAACCTGATAGTTCTTGATTATACCGTTTAATATTTTTTATTTTAATATTTAATATTTTAATATTTTTCTCAGAAGCATTCTCTATTTTATAGTTTCTTTCTGAGAATGGAAAAACTTTAATCTATCCCAATAAATTAATTAAATTAACTCTAATCCTTTAATTTCCCTATCTGTCCTTCTGGCTCTATTATATTTTGTTTTACCTGAGATAAAGTTCCAAATCCTAGAAACTACTTTCCTCCTGAAGAGGCCAATCTGATGCCAAAATTTTGGTGAAATTATCATTACATCCATGCCTGAGTCAACCAAGCCTTGAATTACAATGCCATTAACTTGTATTTTTAGCTTTGGGCTTTGATCATTTATAGAAGTTTTCTAAAAACACTTGTTTTATGTTCTTTCCTGAAAATTTTGTTTTGTCTATTGAAGCTGTTCTGTCTGTCATCCAGAGCAGTATAGTTTTTAACAAAAAGCATTAAGTCTTTTAATTGCTCTGTGGATGAGTTTCTCCAATGCTGACAGAGAACAATTGAATCAAATTTGATGTTGGAGCCTGTAAGAGGCCCCCTAAGGGATTTCCCAATGGCAAAAGGCTACCTTGTCTGTCCCTTGTTGATATACATCCATTAATCCAATGCGAGTCTTTACCACACCTTCTACATACTCTCAAAGATTGAGGCCTTCTGTTTGGATTATTTCTAAAAAAAAAAAAAAAATTCTAGGAAAGTCTTGCCTATAATCCCTTTTCATCTCACCTTGTTTACCACAATTAAAACATCTGATTTTTTTATTTTTCTTAAAATTTTTAGAAATCACTTGTATTAAAGAATAGTATGAGTACCTCATCACAGGTATGAGATTCAGTAACAGCTGTATTTCTAATCCATTCATCTATGGGTGCTGATCTTGCCTTTAAAGACCTAATCATCTTTTTTCATTCTGATATAGCATTTTTAAAAAGTCAAAGATTCAATTAATACTTGAAATTACTTGGCATGAGTGAGAAGGAACATGGAACACGCAACAAACCTACTTAGGAGTTTATTGGGAGGGTCTACAGGCCTGAGGAATCGCTGTGCAGAGATAAAGAGAGAGGGCTGAAGATGGCACCTCAATATTTTAAGGACTGCCTAGAGCATGCCCACAGGGGGATGGCATGGTTACATCATACACAGATGACAGAGCTCACGCATGCATGCAAGGGCTCACACAGCTGTGTCATACATAGAGGTGCAACCATGCTGCACGTGGATAATGTGGGGTCCTTTAAGATTCCTGGGGCCATTAGACACATCTGCCTGAGGACTTGTCCACACATGCATGGTCCTGGAACCCAGAAGTGTCAGCCATGTTGTGTGACTGAATTATTACAATACTTGTCTAACTTCTGGGTCTCATATTTACAGCTGAAATCAATCTTTATAAAAATTCAGTGAAGGCATCTTTTGGGCCTTGTGTAATTTTTGTAAATGATTCAGTCCTCTTTCCTGACTCTTTAACCCTATCCCAAGCACTCAAAACTGATATAAGACATAGGGCTGAGGTGTGATGATCAAATCCCAGCTGTCTTTGCAAATCAGCATACTGGCCTTCACCAAGAAACTGGTCTTGAGAAATACCAATACCTCTTGCACTATTTTGTTGTTCTATGGCCCTAGCTTCCTCTTCCCATCAAGTATTTCATTGTAACTGAGGACCAACTTTTAATATTTCTGTAGCCAAATCTTTCCAGTCTTAGGGGATAATTATATTTCAAGTTTCCCATGAATTTAACATTGACTTCACATAAAGTAAATGTATACCATATGAAATGATTGCTTTCTTAAATCTCAAATCTAACATGTCTACAGCTAACTTCTGCATAGCCTTGGGGGTATGCATCTGGTGGTCATTCTTGTATGGTAACTGATAAACTCTGGTTAGTTTTTGAGTAACCTTGGGTCACTCCTCTTCAGTTTTGTCATGCAATGGTGAGGTAGGCTCTGCTCTAATTTCCTCTGTCTCTGTGTGAATACTTTTTCTTAGTTTCATTAGTAGATCTCTCTAAGGATTGTATCATATCAAGTTTTCATATTTAGCACAGATATCAAATCACTTTTTAAGGATAAAACATGAATTGCAAAACTGAAAATGAGTATTTAATGACATTATGTCAATCACAGCTGAGTATCCCTTCATTTAATTTTTCCATTTTCAAATGTGTGTGTGTTTGCGTGTGTGTGTGTGTGTGTGTGTGTGTGTGTGAGAGAGAGAGAGAGAGAGAGAGAGAGAGAGAGAGAGAGAGAGAGAGAGAATTTTTTAGATAAAACTGAATTTCCCACTTAAGAATTCCTTGGTGTCTCACCATATCTTCTGACTTTTCAGTTTTCCACAGCAGCAGCAGTGGAGCTGTCGGGGGTGGGTAGCCAGCTGCAGGGGCATTGCTCAGTTGTGTGGGTGGGGCAGCCCCTGGGCTAACTCCAGTCAACTGAGGCACTTGTGTTGCCAAGAAGTGAGGAGCCTCACAGGATAGAACTGTTAGGCAAGCAGCCGCAATGGGGTATCCAAACAAACAGGCTAGCTGCTGTGTTGCACAGGCCACGCATAAGACACCTACAGCTGTCCTCAAGCAGCCTGGGGCTGAGAGCACATAACCCCACAATGGCACTGAGAAGGGGCAGCTTCAAAAGAAACCATGTGATTTCACCAAGCATTGGATACCAAATGAAGCATTGACCTAGAGTATCCTATTATTAATAAAAACTCAGGAGTCAGATATTGGGGTTAAAAACTAAATAGATACAAAAGACAGTGGAGGAATGATCAACTACCCCTAACTCTCCGTGTTTCCAAGATGAAAAAAGACTATGAGCCTCTCTAAGACCCTCTGCATATCTTCCTGTGCCCCCCGTATGGGTCCTCCAAAATCTCTACAGCTAGTTCCTCAGAACCTATATCTATGACCAGACTCACAGACTACACTTTCCTAGCCTCAGATGGTTCCACAGACCCTGGACATCAACTGACATAGCCTGTTCTTCCCAAATTTGTCCAGCAACCCAGCCTCCTTGGGTCCCATAACAACAACATCCCAATGTCAGCAGGAAGTCACTTACCCAATACCCAGCCACCTATTAATAAAGCAAAAAGGTGTGAATGAGGGGACTCTAACCAGTTCTGGCCTGGCAAACATTGCTCTGGCAGGCCTTGCCTTTCTCTCCCATTCCCTCTGCCTTGCTAAAAACTATAAGATTATGTTTCTAAAGCTAACCCTCAAGGTCTATTCCCACATTTAGTCACTTCATCCTCCTGAGGCTGACTATCAAGGTCTAGCTATGAAAGTATTAAAGTCCAGCAATCAAAAGCTCACTTTGGTTCACCTAATTAAGCCCAATTAAAATATACCACCTCATCCTAGCCCATTCTAACACAGACCTCCCCTTCTCTTCAAAATTACACCTGCAAGGTTATTTGCTGCTGCTTTTCTGCCTGAATCAGAAATCGGACACTTTAACTTTTCTTCCCCACTTAACAAAGGATCTCTCTGTGAAAACAGGTATTTGGGTGTGGTTTGTGCCTAATCCAGGATTTGAAGGGAGACCCCTACTCTACCTTGGTGTCGGTCATTGTCCAAGTGCACAGCACCAAGCAAGCATGGTCTGTCCTCCCAAGTGCATGGGACTAAGTGTGGTACTTTGAATGTAATTGACCACCATAAGCTTATAGGAAGTGGTACTACTAGGAGGTGTGGCCTTTTTGACATATGTGTGGCCATATTGGAGGAAGTGAGTCATTGTGGGGGCAGGCGTTGAAGTTTCCTATGCTCAAGATACTGCTCAATGCCTCAGTTCACTTCCTGTTGCCTGAAAGATCAAGGTATAGCTCCTTCTCCACTCTCAGCTCCTTCTCCAGCATCATGTCTGCCTGCATGCCACCATGTCACACCATGATGACAATGGGCTAAACTTCTGAAAATGTGAGCCACCCCAATTAAATGTTTTTCCTTTATATGAGTTGTTGAAATCATGCTGTCTCTTCACAGCAATAGAAATCCTAACCAAGACTCCAAGAAAGCATGGTCTGTCCTCCCAAGTGCACAGGGCCAAGTAAGCATGGTCCCTGCTTCCAGGACCATTGACCAAAATAATTCTTTCTTCTAATTGTTCTCTTGGGCACTTTGTTCACAGCTATTCACAAGTAACTGCTAAACTTATTTTAACAGTTGCTTGAGCATCCACCAGCCTAGTCAAACTTAAATATAAGATTAACTGCAGCACTCATCCACTGAATGTTGTGTTTCAAGTAATTGTATTTTTTATTTCTAGAATTTCTCTGCAGCTTTTTTCAAATCTACTTTTTTTTAAACTGATGGTATCAGTTCTTTTTATCTTTATTCCTTATTTTGTGTTTTTAATATGCTAATATCACCTCACTTAATGTATTTATGACTCTCAGCATCAAGTAATGACATTTTTTCTGCTTTTATTAAAAATAGATTGTTTTCTTATATAATATATCCTGATTATCGTTACCCCTCCCACTACTCCTCCCAGTCACCATGGCCCTGCTCCCATCTAAATTCAGCCTTATTTAGAGTTCGTATTTCTCTTATTTTAAAGTGCCAATGCGTAGTTTCGTTTGCTTACCATTAAATTATTGAAAAAAAAAAAACAGACTCCAACTAGGACTGGATTGAGATGACACAGGATATTGTCTTTTCACTTCAAGATAGTGACATCAAATGAAAGCAAATAATTAGTTAATTGAGAATAATAAATCTGGAGGTCCTAGAAATAAAGTAAAAACTCAAAGTCTGTGATTATAGGTCTAATTGTAAGTCACTCCCAATCATATATCTTATCAAAGTCCTAGCCCTCAGTGTTTCAGATTATGACTCTACTTGGAGACAGATTTGTTGCTGATTTGATTAGTAAGTTAGAACCAAAGTCACTCTAAGGTAGAGTAACACCTTCATGTACATCTAAATTAATAACCCAATACACTCTGGCTTTCTTTTGCTTTACTTGGGGTTTCGTGTTTGGTTTCCTGTTTTGCAGTGCGTGTGTGCTAGCTACATGCCAAGATTTTTTTTTAATTTCACTTTATGTGAATGGGTGTTTTGCCTGGGTACATGTCTGAGCAGCACTTGTATGCCTAGTACCCAAAGAGGTCTGATCTCAAAAACAAAACTGTCTATGTTTGCTCTACCCAGAAAAATACCCATATTTCCTGCATGACTTTTACTATGCTGAAGTTTGTTTTCTTCTATAATGAGTGTGAGTGCTTTATCGTGAAAGTATGTTTAGTTTTGTCAAATGGTTATTCTGAATCACTTAAGATAATTGTGAATGTTTTCCTTTCATCTATTAATGTGGTGTACTACAATAAATGATTTTTTATATGTTGAGTCATCACTCTATTCTAGAAAAAGATTTCATTTGGTTATGGCCTATGATCCTTCTAACATGGTCTTGAATTTAGTATTTTGTTGGTTTTAATACCAATATCCATAAGGGACACTAAGTTTTTTTCTTTAGTTATTTGTTACCAGGGTAATGTTGGCTTCCGAGAGTTATTTAGGATCTGAAGTGGTGGATCAGCAATTAAGAGTACTTGCAGAGAACCCACATTTGGGTTCTAGTTCCAAGAACCTACATCAGGCAACTCACAACCACCTGTAACCCCACCTTCTGTCCGTTGTGGGCACCTGAATATGTACTATACACAGATACATAGACACACACATAAATAAAACTAAAACTAAAAATGTTTAAAGTAACTAAGCAATGTTCCTTCTTCAATGATTTTTAAGTTTGAGGGTAGAGTTCATTTCAAATACTTAGACGATTTCACTAATGAAACTATTGGGTCCAGAATTTTTCTCTGAGCGGATTTTTTATTATTGGTTCAATCTCCTTGTCATTTCTAAGTCTACTCAGATATTCTGTTTTTATGATGCAGTCTCTGTAGTTTTTAGTTCTAAGAATCTGTCCATTTCATCTAGATTATTTTATCTGCTGGTAAAAAGTCTTTCAGAAAACTGTCCTATAATCTTGATATATCCATAATGATGTTTCTGCTTTTATTTCTGAGAATAATTTGAGTGTCTCTTTTTCCTTAATAAATGTGACTAAAGATTAATCGATTTATTGACCATTGAGGAGAACTGGTTTTAGTGTTGCTTAACATTTCCTAGAGCAAACTGCAATTTACTATTCACGTGTCCCCTCCAACTTTCAATCCTTCAGTAGAATTGAGTTTCAAGGTACCCTCATCACATAAAGCTTCCAGCAATACTGCTATGTGGGTGGGAGATGGATGCCTGGTGCTTCCTACTCATCAATAGTCCCCAAACCTTTCTTTATGGATAGACGATTTTGAAGAATACAGAGTTTATAAACAACAACATTTCTGTGCAATGAGGTGTGTTCTTTCTTTTAAAGAGGGGAGAGCAGACCACCTGTTCCTATATGGAAGAAATCGCAGCTTACAGTGCCTTGTATGGAATACCACTCCACTACTCTAGCATAGAAACATACTTTGTATGGAACACCACTCCATGAGGTCACCAGAGGCACATGTCTAAGATAACATCACTACTATATCATAGGAATATTATTCCTAGAGTTTTCAAGATTTTGTGATTCAACATGTAGAAGAAAAGGAAAAAGAATGAAATTCCTGAATAAAAAAAGTTAGATGCATGTAAACTCTGGACTCACTGGACTGAAAGTTCACACTACATCATGGAGTAGAATGATAAAATGTCCATGACTCTACTCATCCAACAAATACTAATTGTCCATTACTCCCCTAGTGCTGCCCTAGACACAGAATACACAGACTGAAGATAAAGGGTAGGCCACGGGCTGCCAGGATGGCCAAGAATAGAAGCACTGCAAGCCTAACAACCTGAGTTCTCTCCCCAGAACCACAACGGAAGAGGCCCTCTGATGGCCACACCTATGGAGGCACACAGGCCACTGAACTCACATACACACAATAATAACAACAATGTATTATTATAGTAAATAAGTGACTAAAACATTTTAAAGGCCTCTTTCTCATGAAGGTTGCATAGAGATAGGTCAAAAAGTAGCCACAACGAGGAAGTCATACGGTCTGTACAGAGCTGTGAAGACTATGAGGAAGCCATAAAGGAAGGAAGGGAATAAGGAGTGAAACAGCTGGAAACAAGACGCTGGTTCTCTTGAAATCCAGCCGCACTGTAGCAAGCAACCCATCATCTCATATAAAACACTGGATCAGTGGCCATAGTACCTTGAACACACCTGTTCTCATATACAATATGGAAATTAGTCTTTCTCCACCTAAAGATTCTTTTGATCGTTTTCCTCATTAAATGAAAATATACAAAAATCCTGTGCCCATCACTTAATGTATCAAGACCCTTAATATTTTTTTTTAAAAAAAAGGAGGAAAGAGAAAACCTGAATAAATATCCCTAGCCTTCCTTTAAAGCTGGTGCAATTATTGAACTGATTCTATAAAGGACTTGTTAAAATGCCAAGAGTGCCACAGAAAACACGTCAAATAAAGATTTAAGTTTTCTTTATGAAAAAAAGTGTTTAACGAGGGTTTATGGGGTCCTATAAAAACACCTTAACACCTTCTAGACCGATGGGAGAAAGAGCTCTATTTAAGTATCATACCAGACCACCCAATGCTGGTGTCTAGAAGCCTCAAACAGACCCATCCTTGGGAGCCTATGTGGAGACCCTTAATTTTATGATCATTTTAATTGTATTTGGGTTATTACCTCATCCTCCAGAAAACACCTACACCATTTAATAAAAATGAGTGGAGAACACTGTTCTAGTTAAAGTATGTATTAACCAAAAACATAAACTAAGTATGTTTCACCATAAATTAACTGGGTGTTTAGTGTTTTACCTTCAAGTTATATTTATTTTCTTATAACACGGTATGCTTCAGAATGTACCAAATCAATGTTCATTGACTTAGCATTTAGGCAGCCTGTGCTATCTCTAATTCGTATACCCCACACACCTGCCCTATGTTAGAAGGTAATAAGTATAGCTGGTTAATTCTGCATATACTCTGAATAATAACTACAAAAGATTACAAATCTTAAAAACAAAACAACTAAAAAATAATCCATGTGTTTTTGAAATCTTTGGCAGGGTGGCTGCACCAGAATTACTTACATTATGGTTCTGATATATAATGTTGGCATCTTCTACCATAAACAAAGAATATTGAAAAAAGGAAAATCCTCCTTCCCTTTGTATTGGTCTAGAATCTAGACAACAGATTTTGAATTCTTAGCTTTAGAGCTCTGATTTAAAAGAAAGAAAGAAAGAAAGAAAGAAAGAAAGAAAGAAAGAAAGAAAGAAAGAAAGAAAGAAAGAAAGAGAAAAGAAAAAAGGAGAGTCCTGCAAGAATACCAAGCTATACAAAGGCCTAGGTTAGACCCATGCAGGCTCCCTGATGGTTGGTCCAGCCTCTGCAAGCTCTATCAGCCCAGGTTTATTGATTTTGTAGGTTTTCTTGCGATGTTCTTGGCCCTCCTGGCTCCTACAATCCTTCCTTCCCATCTTCTCCAGGATTCCCGAGCTCTGCCTAATGGTTGACTATGGGTCTGCATCTGTTTCCATCAGTGCTAAATGGAGCCTCTCTGACAGTAATTATTCCAGGCTCCTGTCTATGAGCATAGCAGAATATTGTTAAGAATCATTTTATTTGCTTCATTTTTTTATTTTTATTTTTGATGGTAATGTTTGGCTCTATCCTAGGTCTCTGAGGCATGTGGCCTCTGTTTTCTGGTCCTCCAGACTATGTCTTGGAGTAGGCTCCCTCTTGTGTCATGGGTGTCAAGATGGGCCAGTCATTGGTTGACCACTCCCACAATTTCTATGCCATCTTTACCCCATCTTTACATCTTCCTGGTAGGAAAAATCGTAGGTCAAAGGTTTTGTGGCTGGGTTGGTGTCCCAATTCCCCCACTGAAAGTCTTGCTTGGTTAGAGGAGATGGCAAGTTCAGGATCCATCTCCCCCATTACTTGGAGTCTTAGCTAGGATCACACTAATAGATTCCTAGGAGTTTCCATTGCACTAGGTCTCTACCTTTCACCCTAATTGCCCCCAGTTCCAGCTGTCTATCCCAGTACTCTGTCCCTCCACTCTCTCTTGGCACCTGATCATTCCTGTTTCCATCCCCACCTTACAGAGGGAGCAGGGGCTGTTCCTGGTATTTTTGCCTGCTTTTGGGACCCTTTTCCTCCTACTGAGTTGCCTCATCCAGCCTTAATATAAAGGGAGGTGTCTAGTCTTATTACAACTTGATATGCCATGTTTGATTGACATCCCTGAGAGGCCTGCCCTTTTCTGAAGGGAAATGGAGGAGGAGAAGATGGGGAGGAGCAAGGTGTTGGGATGAGAGGAGAGAGAGGAAACTGTGGTTGGGATGTAATATATGAATAGTTATTAATTTTTAAATAAATTAATAAATAAGTGAATATTAATAAGTAATGGCTAAATTAATGAAGAGTAAATTAATAGACAAAGAGGTAAAGAATAAAGGATACTGGTGGGGATAAAGGACCACTAAAAGGGATGGGAATGAGATAGGAGAGAATCTTGAGGGATAGAGTAAATAGAATATACATACAGGTTACCTTAGGGTTTCTATTGTGAAGAGACACCACGACCATGGCAACTGTTACAGAGGAAAACATTTAATTGGGATGGCTTACAGTTTCAGAGGTTTAGTCCATTATCATCATGATGGAAAACATAGAGTCATGCCGGCAGACATGGTGCTGGAGAAGGACTTGCAAGTTCTACATCTTGATCCAAAGGCAACAGGAAGGGAACTGAGTGTGACTTAAGCATATATGAGATCTCAAAGCCCACCCTCACAGTGACACACTTCCACACCTCCTCCAACCAAGCTACAGCTAGTACTGCCACTCCCTATGGTCAAGCATTGAAACATGAGTATATGGGGACTATTCCTATTCAAATCACCATACACATATGAAACTGTCAAGGAACAAACCTAACCAATTAAAAACTTTTAAATGCCCCCCCCAAATAAAAGGATAGGCAAATAGAATCAGTAACTCTGACTCCAACTACTGTCTACATAGGTTTCCTAGCAACTCCTTCAACCACAAGGTTGTATTGTCCTTATTTCTGTCTTTCGATAACCATGAACCTTGGCGCCTGACCACCCTCCTCCCACAAGCACACTGCACTAAAAGAGCTCTTGCTACAGGTCCCTCTTGACCTAAGCCCCAGAACTGCTAATGTCTTCTCAGCCTTCAGTTACTGCAGTCCTGAGGGCCACTTGCTCAGCTCTTCTATGCCATCACTCCCTCATGAAATACCATCTTCTATGCCATCATTATCCTGATGCTCTGCCTCTCCTGTTGCAGAGCCTTCTTAGTCTTCCACACTGGCCCCCCTCCCCGAGTCTCTCATAATTGCTGATGGCCCATGTCATCCCTGAATAATCTTCTCTTCACTCTCTGGATGATTCAATCTTTATCTATCAAATATACAGGCACAATCAAACTCATGTCATGATGTTCCTTCCCCCACCAAAAAAAAAAAAAAATCACCTACTCTTCCAGGGTTCCCCACCTCAGTCTGTACTGCCATCCACCAAAGTCTGGTGCTAGAGGTCTAGGGGCCACCAATGAATACTCGCTTTCCTTTGCTTCCCCCCATGTGACTGGCAACTCATGACAAGCAAGCCAGAACTGTATTTAAAAAAAGAAAGAAAGAAAAGAAAGACGTACAAGAGAGCACAGGGAAAAAATTAATTTTGTTAGACGACTAGATGGTCATAGGAGAGCTGGAAAGAATGCCTTCGTGCCCGTCACAGCAAACCGCTAATTCTGACAGGGCAGGGACAACCAAGTCACTAATAACCCAAACTGCTGCCAAAACCATGGGGAACAGCAAGCGTTTTCAATGATGGTATAAACACAAAGAGCCTCAATTCACCAACTGAGAGACGTGAACTAAATGACAGAAATTTAAAAATAAGAATGAGTTCCCTGCTGTCTCTGATAATCTTGCCTTAATGGCAAATACATCCATTGTTCCATTTATTGAGAGTCAAAGGATGGAAATCCATCTATCAAGCAAATGGTAGCCAATATGAGCTGTGATAGCTATTCTCACAGCTAATTAAGTAGGCACAAATACAGAAGACCACTGCACATTTAAAAGTGAGCACTGTCATTTAAAATATATAACAATTGAAATATATATTTCACATGTACATAAGTATGTATGTCTCAAATGATGGGGTTCCCAAGCCTAAATGACATGAAAGTCAGGTAGGTCCTGATCCAACAGTACTGGGAGATTTAACACCCAGTTCTCACCTTTAGGTATGTCTTCTAAACTAGGAATCAGCACAGGAACTTCAGAGTCAACTCATATCATAGATCATTCTATTTAATATACATATGCATAATATTCCATCCAACAGATAACAAATATGTATTTGTCTCAGTATCCCATGAAACATCCTTAACACTCAACAACATTATAGGACATAAAGCAAGTCTTAATAAGTTAAAAATTAAAATAAAAATTAATTTGCTTGTACCTTGGCAGAAATAAACAGCAAAAGAAAACACAGAAGCCACATAAATACTCAGATACCAAAAATACACTTTTGAATGAACAGGAAGAAACTTTAAAATTCCTAGGATCAAATAAAAATGGTGGCCCAATGTACCAGAAATTTAGATACAGCTAATAAAGATCTAAGAGGAAAAATATAACTATAAATTCTTACATTATAAACTTAGAAAAGTCAGACACATTGGCACATGCCTTTACTCCCTCCCAGCACTCAGCAGGCAGAGGCAGACAAATCTCTGTGTGTCAGAAGGGAGTCTGGTCTGCATAGCAAGTTCCAGCCCAGATGGGGCTATAGTGAGACCCTGCTTCAAAAAAGATAATGAAACCTCAGAGAGGGGCAGGTGAGCTAGTTAAGTGGGTAAAATGCCTTCCCCAAGCCTAGCAATCTGAGTTTGAACCCTGAAACCCATATAGACACTGTGGCATTCACACACACACACACACACACACACACACACACACACACAGAAAGAGGAGGAGAGGGGAGAAAGGAAGAGTTTCTGTGGGATAACCCCTCTGTATGCTGTGAATACATTTTATTTCCATTAGTTAATAAAGAAGCTGATTTGACTTATAGCAGAGAAGAATAGAGCAAAGTGAGAAATCCAACCAGAGATACAGGGGGAAAGAAAATGGAATAAGAGAGATGCCAGGAGTTGCAGGAGAAGCGAGATATGAGGTAACAAGCCACGAGCTTCATGGTAAAATATAAACTAATAGAAATGGATTAATTTAGTTGTAAAGGCCAGTTAATAATAATCCTGAGTTAATAGACCAAACTATTTGTAATTAATATTAAGCCTCTGAATGAGTATTTTAAAAATGGCTGCAGGACTGGGCAGGGGAAAAAAGCCTCTGTTTACATATGTTGCTTCAACGTGGGCCCAGAATTTCTACATAAGACCTAACAAGCTTAAAAAATGGTTCTAGATACACAGAGAGGAAGGCAAGAGCAGCTTCATAGTTCATGTCTCTCACTACGGGTCATGGTACAGAACTGCATCCCCTGACCACAGAGGGCCTTAGCCACAGGCAGTTCCTCAGCCTCTTACATGGGTCATGGTGAAGAGGTTTCTCCCAGATGCTGCCTGTAGGATTGAGAGCACAGCTATAGGCTTAAAAACACAACTCTATGCTACATAGTACTACTTCCCAGGGTTGGGGAGGGAAGCATAATTCTCACTGGTACCCCTAACATGTTCGAAAGCTGAGTAGGGCGGGACCAACTGCCAAAGGCACTGCTTGGGTCCTAGCCATGCCTGCTTACCAGTTTAAAAAACTCTCCTGGTCAAAAAAGAATTACAGCAATGTGGGATTCTCCTCTGTATACTGTGAATATGTTTTACTACCATTGGTTAATAAAGAAGTTGCTTTGACCTATGGTAGGGCAGAATAAAGCCAGGTGGAAAATCTGAACAGAGATATAGACAGTAGGTGGAGTCAAGGAAACACCATGTAACTGCCAAAGCAGAAGGATGCTAGAACCTTACTGGTAAGCCACAGCCTCGTGGTGATACACAGACTAATAGAAATGGGGTAACTGATGATGTAAGAGCTAGCTAGAATATGGCTAGGCTATTGGTCAAACAGTGTTGTAATTACTCTTGTTTCTGTGTGATTATTTGGGTCTGGGCAGCCAGGAAACAAACGAGCAGTCTTCATTTACATTATAGAGGCACAATAAGGACTAACTCAGATGAAAAAAAGAAAAAAAAGACCTCTAAAGAGGTCACAATGTGTTTAATAAATATGCATAGGCTTGGGAGAGAGGATAAAGGATAGACAGAGTCATAAATTTAGAAAATAATTTAAAGATAATAAACAGGTTTTTAAAAAGAGTATAAAATTATAGTAAGCCACATAAAGATGGGAAATACTCAGAGATTATGGATTATGTATATTATTATCTTTTCTTTAAGTTTTTTGACTGTTAATAAGCTAACTGCTAAGAGACATTTGATTATGAGAGCTGCTAATTTAAACCTACATATATTTTTTAAAGATATCTTAACTTCAAAATTTGGGTCTAAGAACATGTTGTTTTGGAAAAGAAGTTTTGCTTTGGTTTCCATAGAAGATGAGAAGCTGTGGATTCCTTCCAGATTAATGTAGTTTGATCAAGGAAGACCGCCTGAGATGTCTCCAAAGGGAATAATGTTCCAGGTGATCCAACATCCAGAACAGCTTCAAAACAACTGGGTGAGATGATACAGCCTTACAGACTACTACAGCCAAGATTTAATCATAATTCTAAATTTTCTCAGGACCCCTCAAAGATTGCTGTGCCCAGCAATCAGCATGAAGTAGGCTAGAAAACTATACCCAAATTCCCAAAGTATTGTTTATAAATGTTTGTTTGCATTTAAAGGGGGTTGCTTACAAATTGTTATTGGTCATAGTCAAACTCTTTCTAAAAGAAGAAAAGAGAATATGATATACGAATGATCTACTCTTTTGTAGATTATTGAATCTAAATCCTTAATCTAGAAAACAACTGTTAACCTCAAAATATTTTAATTGGTATGGATTTTAGTTTATTGATATAAGCGTAGGGTTGATTTTATTATACTCTATGTATATTTCTACTCTTGTTTAAGGTGTGTGTTTCTATAGCTCACTTAAAAATATAATGTATAAATTAAGAAATACAGATTAAAGTTATCTGTAATAATTAAACTTAAGGTCATGTTAATTAGGTTTTCTAGATATACAGAGATATATTTCAGATAAATAGGTAACCTTCAAACACTCCAAAAACCTACATAATATGGCATTTAAAATGTTTTAATAGCTTAAAATTCTTTAAAATTTAACAACTTAAACTTAAAATGTAAGATACAACTGCTCCTGGCAGCACCAATTTACTCCCTGAAAAGATAATGGGAACTGAAGACATTCCATATGGAGTTTGTTTCTTCTTGGCAAAACTGACCTATTGGGCAAAAAACTGACCTTGCCTTGACTGTTGATAGTAAGTAAACTGTCCAATATGAACAAGCAGGACACAAGGATAAATGACTGCTGAACCTTGCCAAGATAGGATAGAACAGTCTTTCTAATTTTCCT
This sequence comes from Ondatra zibethicus, assembly GCA_004026605.1. Lineage (NCBI taxonomy): Eukaryota > Metazoa > Chordata > Mammalia > Rodentia > Cricetidae > Ondatra > Ondatra zibethicus. The sequence continues at coordinate 35,632 of PVIU01011802.1, read as the reverse complement.
GCTTCTGAAAATGGTCTGTCAGATATTCTAGGGCTATAGCCAAAGTTGGATACTTCAATGTTTCAGAGAAAACTTGGGTGACTGTCTAGGCAGCCAGCTGTTTCTGTCATTTCTTGTATTTTTTGGAAGTCACTTGTTTGCACTTCCTGCTTATTACTAATACTAATTCCTTTTCAGGTCTTTGATGGAGTTGAAGACTAGACAATTATAATCATCATTTTTCTTAGTTATGATAAAAAGGTAAATTAGATATAAAACCTTAGACTCACCAAGGTAGGATAGATAATTAAATATTTCTCCAAATTTGTCAAATATGAGTAAACTAAATATTGTAATTGCAATTCTTACTTATAGCTGTTTTATTGTATGTAATGTTACTGTGTTAAAATTAAAACCTTCCTTTTTGATTAGGCAGAAAGAGGGAAATGCTGTGGGATAACCCCTCTGTATGCTGTGAATATGTTTTATTACCATTGGTTAATAAAAAAAAAAACTTATTTGCCGTATAGTCAGGCAGAATAGAGCCAGGTGGGAAATCTAAGCAGAGATACAGGGGAGAAGAATGGTGGAGTCAGAGAAAGACCAGCAGCCTCTGGGTAATTAACATATAAGGTAATAAGCCACAAACCTCATGGTAAAATACAGAATATTAGAAATGAGTTAATGTAGAAAATCCTTCTGTATATGTGTTGCTTTTATTGGTTAATGAATAAAGAAACTGGCTTGACCTGATAGGGCAGAGTAGAGCTAGGCAGTGAAAACTAAAGTGAATGCTGGGAGAAAGAAGGCAGAATCAGAGAGAAGCCATAGAGCTGTTGCCAGAGACAGACATGCCAAAATGTTGCTGGTAGGCCACGACCTCGTGGTGATGCATAGATTAATGGAGATGGGTTAGTTTAGAGTATAAGAACTAGCTAGCAATATGCTTAAGCTATTGGCCAAACAGTATTGCAAATAATATAGCTTCTGTGTGATTATTTCAGGGCTAAGCAGCTGGGAACAAACAAGCACCCTCATACTACAGGTGAATTTAAGTTGTAAGAGCTAGTTAGTAATAAGCCTGAGCAATAGGCCTAACAGTTTGTAATTAATATTAAGCCTCTGAGTGATTATTTTAAAAGGGCCTTGGGACCGGGCAGGACAGAAAAAGCCTCCATTTACATTACACACAGGTGTATACACAGAAAGACAGAAAAGGAGGAGAGGGAGGAAGGGAGAGAATATATAAACAAATAAAGTGTACTGTAGTAAGAAAGTGTAGTAAGAAAGAAAACCAAGGAATTTTCCATCTGTATCTTCAGGTTCCAGGTTTTCAAAAGAAAAGCTCAAAGAGAACTCAAACATACAACCTAATGAAGTACCTCAAGTTTCTAGAAAAGTAAAAAGACAAACTCAAATGCAGCAGGAAGCTAATAATAAAGATTACTTCAGAACAGGGCCTACACACATCTAAGCCAGACAGAGTCCCACTGCTGAGAGGAGAAGAAGACACAAGCCCCACCCCAAACCAGAAGCGATCTCCAATTGATAGTCACTCACAATGGGAAAATTAGTTTTCTCCAACAGAACCTCACTGGGTACAGAACCCACACGTAAGGGTGGGCCCCATGCCCAGCAGTACATGGCCAATCAACAATGGTATTTTTGGAGGGTTGCTGTCTTACAATGCTTTGGGCATTTTTTAACCTTACAGATCTTTTGTTTATATATTATGGCTTTCCAGGTTTTTGTTTTTATGAGATTTCTGTGAGAATATAGGTGTCTCAGCATCTATATGTGTTCCTCGTGTGTTTTCTTTGGCTCTTTTTTTCTGTTTGTTTTTATTTTATTTTATATGTCTGTATTCTAATGAGACTGAAAGAAAGGGTGTGGGTTTTGGTAGGTGGGGAGGATCTGGAAGAGCTGGGGGAGGGAAAACTGTAATCAGAATATATTGTATGAAAAGAATCTCTATTCAATTATAAAAAGGATTGTTGGAGAGAATAACACGATAGAGACTGAAAGAATATTTGCAATCAAGCAAATATTTGGTTCTTTGAAGTGATAAATGGGCTGGACAACCCAAAGCTAATTAAAATAAAGAGAGGGAAGAATAAATTTAATAAAACTAGAGATGAAAAGGGAGTTGTTAGAAGAGATTTCAGTGTAATGCCCAAGGCACATTAGAGAACATTGTCAGCACATCATCTAAAAAGTGGGAGAATCAAGAGGACACGGACTAACTCCTGAACACATATGCCCTACTGAAACTAAACCAAGATGATATAAACAACTTAGACCACAGCAAGCAATAAAATGAAATAGTAATTAAAAATGAAAACAAAGAAAAACCCAGCACAGAAGGGTTCACTAATAAAATCTAGAAATCTTTAGGGAAGAACTAACATCAACACTTCTTAAACTGTTCTGCAAAATAAAAAGGAAGGAATGCTATTAACTGCATTATACAAAGTCCCTAGTATCTTTTGTTTTGTTTTTTTGTATTTATTTTGAGACAAGGTTTCTCTGTAGCTTTTGAGCCTGTCCTGGAACTAGCTCTTGTAGACCAGGCTGGCCTCGAACTCACAAAGATCTGCCTGCCTCTGCCTCCCGAGTGCTGGAATTAAAGGCATGCACCACCACCGCCTGGGTAAGCTCCTAGTATCTTGATATCAAAACCAAATAAAGACACTGAAGGAAAAAACATAAACCAATTTCCCTGATTAATATATATGCAAAAATTCTCAACAAAGACAATGAACAAAGAAAAGACATATGGCACTGTTCTTTGTCTTCATAATAGAGACTAATAGAAAAAATTAACCAAATAAAACAATTGAGTTATATATTAATTAATAGAAAATATAGAAATAGTAAACAACCAAGTAGTTTTGTACAACTTAAGGCCAATACTGTGATGGAATTCAGATTAAAGATGACAGACACCTTTAAACACAGCACTTGGGAAGAAAAGTCAGGGAAGTTAAGTGTCTGTGATTTAAAGTCCAGCCTTGTCTACTTAGCAAATATTTTTTGTTTGTTTGTATGATTTTTTTACACAACAGCTCTGGTTGTCCGAGAACTTGCTCTGAAGATTAGCTCGCCTCGGTCACCCAGAGATCCCCCTGCCTCTGCCTCCTGAGTGCTGGGATTAAACACATGCACCACCATGTCTGTCGATAAAAATTATTTTTAACTAAAAAAATTTGAAAAGATTAAACACATTTCTTTAATCCTGGCACTCTGGAGGCAGACGCAAAAGGATCTCTACATATTTGTGGCCAGCATGGTCTACATTGAGAGTTCCAAGACAGCCAGGACTACATAGTGAAACCCTGTCCCAAAAATAAAGAAACATAAAGAATGTAACAACTCAGTAAGTTAATGGTTGCACTCAGATATGATTCTTTATGTCAACACAATGGCATTCACCACTAAAGTCTTGGCTATCTATATTGTAGAACGTATCCGGGAAAAACTGTAAAGAGCTTTTAGGTAGAACACTGGCAGTGAATATCTCTGAATTACTGGAGCATGTTGGACTAACAGCAAACCTCTACATACAATAGAATGTTTTGAAACAGCATACACTATTTCTAAGGTGCGCCATGGGATGATACAAATGGACTCTAAGGGACATCTGCATGGCAGTGATGTCAGGAAGACTGAGAAGAAGAGACCAAGATAACAGAACAGGTCACTGATGGCTAAGCAGAGAGCATTGGGGTTTAAACTCTGTTAGGTAGGTGGGAGAGGAGAAATGTGTTAAAGAAACTTATATTTTGAGCTGTAGGACTTGGTAGCTGCATTTAAAAAATAAGAATGGAGCCACAGATGCCTAGCTATCTTCAAAGACAGTAGCATCTTGATAGAAATAAGGAAGCTGGGAGGGACAGATGATGAGCCCAATTTTGGCCATGTTGAACTTTAAGTAATGATGGAACAGTTGGAGATATGAAGATGGAACTCAGAATTAGAGATCCAAGCTGGAAGTACATTTGTGTCACCAGCAAAATGTCAACTGCTGAAATCATTAGCATCTCTGAACCCTTGGGTAGAGAAATAGCAACGAGGAAAATCACAGAACAGGGCGCGGGGGGGGGTGGATAGAGTGAAAACACACGCGGTGGCTGTGCCACTTATTAGCAGAAGATATGCCAACTTATGCTAACAGCCACAATAGGCAAGTTTGGGGATGGCGCCTCCTCATGTAGATGTGTGGTCTCTGGGAATGGACATGCCTATGTGTAGCACTGCAGTGCCCATGTCTTCTATATGAGGCCATTAGTTAAGGAGTGTAAGTCTGACCCAAGCACACCTAGTGACAGCCCCTACCTCTTTCTCCCATATTTACTACTTACAGTGAAAAGACACCAACAGCTGCCCCATGGAAAAGTCAACCAAATCTCTTTCCTAGTATTACTGGCACTTCATTTTAAAGTCTTACGGTACTTGGGATCAGTATTTTAGTGCTATAAACAAAAAATATATATACTACAAATATTGAAGCTGATAGTGATTCCCAAACTTTGATGCAGACAATCACACAGGAATTTTGTTAAATGTTGTGTTGAATAGTTTTACATTGACTTGACATAGGCTGAGATCTTCAGAGAGGAGGGAACCTCAATTAAGGTTCCATAAGGTCTGGCTACAGACAAGCCTGAAGGACATTTTCTTAATTAGAGTTTATTAATTAAGGGAGGGCTCAGCTATTGTAGGTGAGGTCATCTTTGGGTTGGTGGTCCTAGGCTCTATAAGAAAGAGTGACAAAGCCATTGGAAGCAAGTCAATAAGCAACATCCCTTCCTGGCCTCTGTATCAGCTTCTACTCCAGTTTCAAACTCCTGCCCTGCTTGAGTTCCTGTCCTGACTTCCTTCAGGGTTGGACTACTTACTACGCAGAAGTACTAGCTGAATGAGCTCTTTCCTCCTCGGCTTGCTTTGGTCATGGCATTTTGTCACAGCAACCAACTCTAAGACAAATGAAGATTCCCATTCATTGAGTACTGGCTGGAGATGGAGTCTATGTATATGAGCTCTCAGCTGATGTCCCCAGGGCTGGCTGGAGGACCGAGTGACGTTACCTTCATCCCAGAAGGGCATGTGATTATAGCTACAGAAGAGTCTGAAGCATGCAAGGCAACTGAACTTACAAGCTCACGTTGGCCTGGTGGCACTGAAGTATGTAACTGGGGGTTTCTCTCCCACCAGCTAGGTCCTGAATAACCACTCAAAGGCTTAATATTAGTTACAAACTGTTTGGTCTCTTAGCTCAGGCTTATTATTAGCTAGCTCTTACATTTAAATTAACCCATTTCTATTAATCTGTGGATTGACACATGCCTCATGGCTTACCAGTGATGCTCAGACATCTTTCTCCTGTGGCAGCTGGGTGGCATCTCTCCAACCCCACTCTTCTCCCTGTATCTCTGCTTAGATTTCCTGCCTGGCTCTATTCTGCCTGGCTATTGGCCAAATCAGCTTCTTCATTAACCAATGGTAAAAAAAAATATTCACAGCATACAGAGAGATATCCCATATCAGCAGGACTCTAGCTCAGAAACCAAACAACAGTGGTGAGGTAAGACTGTGGAACGGAAGTTTCCTGTGTAACTTCATGAACAAGAGGGATCAGGGTAAAGCAAACAGACTAAAGGAAGGGTCCTAAGACTCAAGAGAGAGGTGACAAGAAGCTAAAAAGGCATGGAGACACAGAAAGGTGATGCAAAGGAAAGAAGCCTAACCCCACATGCAGCTCTGCAGGAGGCATGAAGAGAGGGGCAGGGAAGCCAGACATCCCTGGCTCTCCAGGTTCCTTTGGGCCTCCCATTCTGCTGCAGAATTCAGTATTCTTTTTGCGTCTCCACTCCCCGACTCACTCAGGCGATGCCTTGAAGCTTAGACATTTGTTGTACCTTGGGTTATAGACTGGGGAACTTCTGGGGCAGGGGAGCTTTCTGGGTCTACAGGCTATGGTGCCCTTAGGGACCAGCAGAAAGTTTCTGGCATGTAAAAACAGGACCCTTCTAAAGTGAATGCAGCCTTCAAACCGACAACTCTCCCTTTATCAGCCCAACCTTTAGCTTGTGCACAGGGTAAGTTGTTATAGTCCGGAAGTATAACTGCGACACATAGCCAACCCCAGTTCCAGGGAACACAGCATTTCCTTATGGCTTTGTTTGGCATTGCATGCACGTGCTGCCCAGACATGCATGCAGTCAAAAACGCCCAGACATATAGAATAAAAATACATATTTTAACATCCTTTCTCTTTAAATGTTTCCCCTGTATGTAATGTACCATGTGTGCAGGGCCTGCATAGGCCAGAAGAGGGTGCCAAGTTCCCTGAGGCTGCAGTAATAAGCAGTGAATGGTGTGTGGGTCTAAGAACTGAACCTAGTTTTTTTTTTTTTTGCAAGATAACAAATGCTCTTAACCACTGAGCTATCTCTCAATTCCCCAGTTTTTCTTTTACTCTATTCTGATGTCATTTTCACTGTATTCCAACTTTTAAAATTATATTGGAATGTTTTTGTTCTTCTTACTATTATCTACTTGATGTACATATTTACACTTTATTTCATGATGGGATGTTTTGTCACATGATGTTTTACTCTTCTTCAATTCCTTTCCTCTTTTCTTCTTTCCCCTTTTCATTTATATTATTATTAATCTTACCTTTATTAATTCTGAAATTTTTAGCTTCATAGTTTTCTCTATTATGTTCTTTTCTGACTGTTGTTATAGCAGTATTTAATTTGGTTTTTATATTGCTATGCCCGGTTTGTTTTGGTGTCATTGCTGTTGGAGTGATTTGTCTTACAATTTCTTGTGGGCTTAAGAGAAGGCTGCTTTTCCACAAAAGAGATCCTGAGATAACTGAGATCATGAGGAAACTATAAAAGCACCAACATATTTTGTGTATTGATTTGTGGTTCCATCAAGATATCTGCACATGAGAACTTATAAATGCTACTTTGGGGCTTTTGAAACAATCATGGATAAATTGCCTTACCTAGTAACTCTGTCCATATTCTCCCAGAATGTTTATTATAGCTAAAGACAACAATGACCTTGCATGCCTTAGTCACTTATCTACCTGTTTTCCTCCTGTGGGTTCCAGGAAGAGATGATGCTGTTCATCTTGCTCTTTCCCGGAGTGTTTAACTCAGAGATTATCAGACAGAAGGTTGTAGGAGGGAGGCTGCTCATTGGTTCCTGGCTGCCTGGCTAGCTTACACCTGAAATAATCACACAGAAACTGTATTAATTAAATTACTGCTTGGCCCATTAGCTCTAGCTTCTTATTGGCTAACTCTTACATATTAATTTAACCCATTTCTATTAATCTGTGTATGGCCACGTGGTTGTGGCTTACCAGCTAAAGTTCCCAGCATCTGTCTCAGGCGGCAGATTTATGGCTTCTCTCTGACTCCGCCCTTCTTTCCTCCAGCACACAGCCTAGCTTTCCCCTCCTAGTTCTGTTCTTCCCTGCCATATGCTAAAAGCAGTTCTTTATTCATTAACCAATAAAAGCAACACATACACAGAAGGACCTCCCACACCAGAAGGTGTCTATAAGCCTGGACTAAACTACAGACATTTCCAAAGTTAGGTGCAACATGACACCTTGATCCTTCAGCATTGCCTTAAGAGTGCTTTGTAGCTCTTGATATCCTGAAAAGGACATTTTGGTGTAAAAAATCAGTATGATGAACATCATTAAGGGTAATCTTAAGGGAAAGTGCAGAAAAGGCAATTATTTTATGAATGGATACAGTCTAATCTCTCACGAGCAGTCTCACAGATCCCTGAGGATGAAAGTTGTCAAACTCCATCTTGGTGACTCTCAGAAGCCCCAGAGCTACTCTGACATGGAGCAAGAGCAGCAGTTATGAGAGTGTGGAGAACCCGAAACAACGGAAGCACCAGAGAAAACACTAGAACTCAAGGCAAATAATAAAGGCATCATTCAGGCTTATGGTGGAGTATAAACCGAGTTAGAATAGTATCCCTCACCCCTGAAAACTTTGTCTGAGAGGCCCCATGGGTGTTTTGAAGAATATATTGTAAAATGTAAACAATAGTGTAAACAGAGAAAGAGTGTTAGTGTCCCAACCACATGGTCCCAAATAATCACACAGAAATCTATATTAATTACAGACTGTTTGGCCTATATTCAGGCTTATTACTAACTAACTCTGATTTTTAAATTAACCCATTTCTATTACTCTACATATTGCCATGTAGCCATGGCTTTTACCAGTCTGTTGGTATGTTGTTTCTTGGGCAGCTGCTTGAGTCTCTCTTGACTCTGCCCCTCCTCATCCAAGTCCTCAATTTGATGGTTGTGCCTAATCCTGTCCTACCTGGCTATTGGTCAAACAGATTTTATTATTAACCAATAGGAGCAACATAGATATATATAGATAGATAGATATAGATATATTCACAGTGGACAGAAGGATTATCCCACAACACAATAGTCTCTCTTGCTGTATAGAATATATTCCATAGATAAAAAACAGAAGAGGGCTGTTAAAAAAATAACCTACAGCAAAGGGTAGAGCTCCTGCATAGATACAAAACTGTCTTCATACAGATGATATAAGAAGACCAAGAAAATATCCTAAGTGGTCCAAAGAAAAAGTGCAACTGTTCGGATTCATAATGAGTAAAAGAATGATGGGATAAATTTCACACAGGGATAAAACCAAAATTCCCACATGGGAGAAAAAAAGCTAAAATCACCACTAGGCTGGGCATGTACGCTCAGCTGCCAATTACTTCCAGTTTATAAAGAGTTAATTGCTCAAAATGATGCAAAATGATCTGATCGCTCCAAGTGTGTGCTCCCCATGGCTCCGTTTCCCACTGAGACACACAGCGTGTTCCTGGCGTTTACCTGACCCTTGGTAAGAACCCATAAGCTGTGCATTAGCCATGACCATTGCAGCCACATTTTGACAAGTAAATTGCTGTGATCCCGTAGCTGGTTGTTGTTATCTGAGATGCCAGTATCCCACATTGCTCATTAAAAAGCAGCTATATTTCTATATTAGCCATCTACGTGTAGCAGAGCTGATTTAATATTTTGAGAATTCCTAGGCACCTGGCATTCTTTACCCCTGGGCAGAAACAGGACACAAGTTTTTCTATAAACCAAAACCAAATTATTTTACCCTAAAGAAATATGGATTTTGCTCAAAAAGCCAGGGGAGTATTGAATTGAGACTCCTGGGTTCTGTTCCCTGAAGTGGGAACATGCTCTCCAGGCCTGGGAAGTCCGGAAACCTGGTGTTTCTTCAGGAGCAGCACCTCTCTGGTGACCATTGTTTCTACCTCTTCCAAATGGCTCCCTGTGGTCCTATGCACTTTTCTTCACTTGCCCAGGCAACAGATGCAAAGCGTTGTGCTTGTGAATGAATCTGCGCAGAGGCGGAAAGCAGCCACTCTTGCCTGACATAAGGGTGGCCTCACCCCCTGGCAATCCTCCTTAGGCACCACTGTGGTGGTCCTGTGTCAGCAGACTGGAGGGGGCTTTGTTCACTCATCTGAATTTGTTCTGAGCAAGTATCTATTCTCTTCCTCCGCACTCTCCCATCCAGGCCACAACTCTTCTCAGGAATGTTCTGTTGTCACTTTTCTGCTCTCTGTAGCTGACAGCTTTATTCAGAATCTAAAGAATCATGTAATCCTAAGCAAGCAGGCTGGGAGACGGATTAGGATCCCTCCTGCACCAGAAGAAGAGGCAGATCCTAGGCTCTCTAAATGCTACCTGTATGTTTAGCTTGGCCCATAAAAACTATGCATGTCATCAGGCCCTTGGAGAACTTGCAAATATGTTTTAAGTAGAATTAGTTCCCAATGGAGACGTTAGATGCAAAATATACGTTCACTCAGCTGAATGAGCTGGCCTGTTGCATAGAGTTACTTATTGTTCGTTGAAATACTGAAGAACGTCTGTCAATGGCTCCACTGTAGCTTGGTTGATGGTAAACTGTTGTGACAGTAAGCAGCCGCCAGGTTCAGCAGCTCTGAAAGGCAAAGTCTGGCGTGTCTTAACACAAGCACATCGTCAGCACAAGAGAAAGGCACACACTCTACTGTTTACCAAGCCTTGAAACATTCTTCCTATTTTTTTGAATAGTAGTATCAAGTAACATCTACATTCCCTATGATATCAAGTTGGAGTGCTCCTTTTCTTACATTTACAACTAGACTAATGTCCTACCCATGAGAAATTCATAAAAGTACCAGGATTATAGAGTAAGATTTATAGATTAATACAAAAAACATTGACCAAGTAGCCCATCTACAACATGGACATATAAAGATGAATGCCATGGTGTTTCGTCACTTAAAGTCGACTGAAATTAGCACTGACTGAAGGCATGCATGCATATTATAGCGTCTTGCGATGCTAGCGTGTGACTGGTGTTGTATTTCTAATGTTGAGAGTTCCTGGATTTTTACTAATTTGAGTGGAAATGAAATTCTGATGGTAATGTAATGGCTCACAGCTATATGAGAGCACTGGCAATTGATCTGACCAGAAAATCAAGCTGGGACCAGAGAAGTGGCCTCTCAATTAAGAGCTCATACTTCTCTTGCAGAAAACCTGAGTTCAGTTCCCAGTACCCATGTTGGGCAGCTCACAAGAGCCTGTAACTCCAGCTCTAGAGGTCGAGATGCCTTTGGCTTCTTCCAGCACCCAGGTGTACAAGGACATATGCACACAAACTAATGCATGCACACACACACACACACACACATACACATACCTGCACACATGCACACAGTTAATAAAATTAATTCTTTTCAAAAAGAAAATAATGTCATTTTTTTTTGCTATCCATCTGTTTTAGCTGAAAATAGTAATCCATGCTTTTTTGTAAATTATTCATATCCTATCACGTCTTTGTTCTTAATTGTTTTGTTCTAAATGAAGAAAATGATGGTTGGACTATGTCTGCTCATTCTCATTCTTCATCTGGATATTATAGCTCTTTTGTTTGTTTGTTTTGGTTTTTTGATACAGGGCTTCTCTGTGTAGCCCTGGCTATCCTGGAACTCACTCTGTAGACCAGACTGACCTTGAACTCCCTGAGATTTGCTTGCTGAGTGCTGGGATTAGAGGTGTGTGCCACTGATCACCTCCTGGCATGGATGTATCTTTAATGCTATCAAGAAGAGGAGTTTCCTATAGAGTGGTTAAAATTAAAACACAAATTGTGGTATACAAAAAGGCTCATGCTTACAAAGCATACGATCAGTTTCTTGTTTTTGTTTTTGTTTTAATTATACTGTTTTAAGTAAATTTGTAATTTGTGTTAGGCCATGTTCACATGATACCACTTGTGGTCCACAGACCACAGGTTGGATATGTATGCAAGCAAAAATGAAGAGGTTCCTGCATCCCCTTTTATCTGAAGTCAAGTACATTCAGCATGGCTTGGCCATAGACAAGGTCCCATTTTAGTAAGAAATGTGAACTCCCATAGCACAAAGTGAACTGTGTGAGTCTAGATCTCAGGCAAACAGCTTCTGGTGCTGTTGATGTGACTGGAATCTAAGGTTCATTACTAATTCACTCTACTGTAAAACCATGGATAGGGGCTTATGGTAGGAACTAGATTTAATCACAGTTGCGCCTAAAACTAGACAGAGATTCTCAGGGTCACTCTCCCTTGCCACAGCAGTGCTACACTCTGTAGAAAGAAAGAAGAAAGGGAAAACAGAAGAAGTCAGGAAGTCACATGCAGTTGTTTGAACTGGGAGGTAAATCATTCTTCCTGTACTAGGGTTCCCAGCATGGAATTCCCTTGAGAATTTACTGTAAGGCCCCCATTACATTGGGGGTTAGGACCAGTGTGATCATCCTAGAGAAGCCTTCCACAAGGAACTCATTATCTGTCCTTACTTTCAGTTCCCAGTCTTTTGCTGAACTCAGTTATAGCCACCACTTGATGTTCCCAAAGATAAGTAAGTTATAAAGGGTCCTAGCTTTGCCTAAGGCACCTGTGTTAGTATTGCCTGTGATTTTGACAGGATTCATGACCACAGTGCCTAAGAGGGAATATCTTCATGGGGTTAAATATTTGGGAAGAGCTCATCTATCGAAGGCCCCAGTTTGTGTAAATGCAAACTTAGTTGAAAGAGGAGAGCCCAGACTGAGAACATATCTGAAGGGATTTCCTGCTCTTTGAAAGCAACTGCCCAGGAAACAACACAGAAACTGATACAGCTATTGTCCAAGGGGGAGAGCTACACCTTGAATTGACAGCTGAATTTGGCAACCATTGTCCATGTGCACTAGTTTTGTAGGCATGAAAGATGCAAAATCGAGGGTGTCAATAGGGTATCGTCCCAAGGCTTTAACATGTTGACAGAGGTTTCTGTCCTGCCCAATCCCACAGCCATTCAACCCCAAAGAAACACACAGAGGTCTACATTAATTATAAACTGGTTGGCCTCTTAGCTCAGGCTTCTTATTAATTCATTCTTACATCTTAAATTAGCCCATTATTTTTGTCTATGTTAGCCATGTGGCTGGGAGCCTTTTATCAGTGAGGCATTCTCATCTTGCTTCCTCTGTGTCTGGGCGATGACTGAAAACTAACCCTTTCCTCTTCCCATTATTCTTCTGTTCTGGTCGCCCTGCCTCTACTTCCTGCCTAGTTGCCATACCTATACTTCCTCTCTGGCTACTGGCAATCCACTTTTTATTAAACCATTGTCCCACAGCATCTACAGGCAGCTGAAGACAATTTGTGGTAAAGTCAGTGTAGGATAAAAAGGGCTAGTGAAAGACACCCTGGCCCTGAAACCAGAGCCAGGGAAACACACCCTACCCCTAACCAACTCAGGAATTAAAATCCAACCAATCCCTGAGCACAAGAACCAGCCAATCCCGACCACAAGATCCAACCAATCTCTGAGTTTGTTTCAAGCACAAGTTCACTTTGTGCTATGAGAGGACTTGAGATCCTACCACTCCCTTCCCTGATAATCTTTATCCTGGAAAGCTCCACCCCAAGAACCCCTATAAAAGCCCTGTACCTGTTCAGTTTGGGGCTGCCTTTTTCCACCTTGCAGAGGCAGCCACTCTCCTGGATTCCTCCCTCCCAATAAATCTCTTGAGTGAGGTTTGCTGTAGTGACTTTCTAGTGAAGCAGAACTATAACAACTTCCACTGGAGTAGAGCAGAGCTGTAACACTTTGGCTGGGGAAACTTTCTCCTGGTGGAGCAGAGTTGTCACACCCTGCGGGACCTGGGCAGAGCTGTATCATTTCTCTGGAGCAGGGCGGAAGAGAGCTCTAACAACCTTGTTGGGGAAACCCTCCCCTGCTGGAGCAGAGTTGTCACATTTGCATTAGGGAAACCGTTCCTGGAGTAAGGGCTGTAACACTTTGCTGGGAAAACCATCCCCTACTGTGGGAACAGAGTTTTAACACATGTGCTGGAATACCGTCCCTTCAGAGCTGTAGGCAATCCTTGGCTTCCAGCTGCCAGGATGCCTTTCTGTTCTGAGATGTAGGTATTCCTTGGCTTCTGACTGCCAGGGTACCTTCCTATCAGAGCTGTAATACTTAGCTGAAGATAGACTATTAGTGGTAGAGGTGTGATTCTGTGAAATCTAAGTTGCATTGGAGACCCCAGGCTGCTAGAGATTCCAGATCCATGAGACGTCTGTCAAGGAAAACTGCAGGCAAGGAGTGAACTGGCCCAAGAAAAAAGCTATGTGTTGTGAAGCAAAGCTGCCAGAGAAGAGTCACCCAAGACCTTTGGGACCCAGATGGTTCTGTAACAAGTCCAGGAGCAGGACATCAAGCTGCAAGATTTGCTTGCTTTTATTTTCTCTTCTGGATTTTTGTCTTCGATTGGTCAGAACATCCCTCACTGTGCTCTGCTTTGCTAATTGCTACCCTTTCGGAATATTTAGTTTGTGTCACTGCATATTAAAAGTAGGCAATTTGTCTTATGATGTTAAAAGGGATTACAGTTGTTTTTTTAAGACAGCTAAATCCCAGAAGAGCCTTTGGAATTTTAAACAATGTTGGAATTATTAAGGACTGTGGGGATTTTTTTTTTTTTGGTGTTTAACTGAATGCATTTTGCATTATGAAAAGGCCATGAGACTTTCAGAACTAAGGGTAGTAAATCATGGCTTAAAAGTGACATGTTTGGGTGTCAAGCCAATAAGGTTTGTCTTGTCATTATGACAGGTTCCAGAACCACCCAGGAGATGAGCCTGTAAGCACACCCTTAAGGAATTAACTGGATTAGACCTGCCTGTTAGAGATTATCTTGATTAATTTAAATAAAGTTGGAAAATTCACCCTGCATGTGGGCAGCATCATCCCTGTAGGATGGGGTCCTAAACAAAACCAAAGAAAAAGGAGAAAGCCAGCCTGCACAAGTACCCATTGCACTTGGCTTCCTGACTGTGATGTAATGTTGCAGTTGCTATAAGCACCCGCCGCCATGACTTCCCACAAAGCCTGTATCCTCAAACTGTGAGCCAAACCATGACCCTTGAGTCATTTTGGTCATGGTATTTTATCACAGCAGAGGAACTGACAAAGCACCATCACAGCTAAGCCATCCAAATGCTGTTTGACAAAATCTGCAGACTGTATTGTACTTCTCGCAAGTCTTTCTTGAACAAGATGAAATGTAAAATACCAATGTGGGAAATTCAGATAAAAAAAAAAAGTGCAATTTCTTTACAAAAGAGCTTCTCAAACTAGTACACTGATATTCAGCATTACGAACCCAGTGGGGTATCCTGTTAACCCCAGCAGCTGAAGGGCAGAGGCATAGGGATCTCCAGGAGTTCAAGGCCAGCCTGTTCTACTTAGTGAGCTCCAGGCCAACAAAGGCTATATAGTGAAACCCTGTCTCAAAACAAACAAATACATAAATAAAAATCAGCATTATATTTCCTCATTTTACCTCAGTCTCTGACATTGGCCTATTTGTTTCTTTGTACCTATGTTTTCTCATCCCAAGCATCATATCGATCACTAAAAAGTGGTAAAAACCAAATTCTTCTTAGGTATTTATGAGGCTAGCTGTTCATGAAGGCCCTTTACTATGCATGATAAAGTCAATGCAAACAGCGGTTACTTCACATTTTTGAACGACAATTTCTTCACTTCTAAAATGAAGTTTAGATTAAATGATCTTCTGGAGTTGGTGTGATGTCAAAATTCTAGTGCCATGTTATCCTGCTCCAATGAGAATTATGTTAAGAAAGGCAATCAAGAGACCAAACAACACACTAGGGTCACGCAACTAACATCGCTAAGATACTTCTGATTCAATTTCTTCAATAAGACAAGACACCAGAGAAGCTTGCCTGCAGTGAAAACGTTCTCCATCACCTCTAGTCAGCTCAGAAGCAAGGTGAGGAGTTAATGTAATCAGAACCACAACAAAGCAGGCAAGGTGGCAGGGGGAATGGAGCGCATTGTAGAGGAATTGCTATTTTTCCTCCATCCTCTTTATTCAAATCAACAACAAAAAACTTCCTAAGAAACTTTTAAGTTGCATTTAATAATGAAATGTCAAAGTAGAAACATCACTAGGCAAGTCCATAGACCGCTCATCATTGCTAGGGCAGTTACAAGCCTTCGGCTCTGGCATACTTGAAGAATATATGAGTCATCTTAATGGCATATTTACTGAAACTCTTAATCGCATGCTTTGGGGGAAGTAGATCAACTGTAGCCCTGCAGAAGCAGAGAGGTCCAGGTGAAAATCCTGTCATTTCTCCCACAGGCTGGGGTTCATGGCTACTGGAGGGCTTATTAATGATCTCAACTTGTTAAGTTCTAATTTGTCACCAAGCAGTCTTAATCTGAACCTCAGGCATGTCATCCATACCTGTCAATCCTCGCCTACAAAGAGAGCAGTTGATTTACTTAATAAACTGGCCATAACCTGCCATGGGTTGTTTTTCATGAGCATTCTTTCTTTTACCCGTTCCCAATCCAATCCAACCAAAATCAGAGGGACCAACAGAGTCGCTCTAAGTTGAGACCAAATTCCATCAATGTTCCATTAGCTCCTCTATCTACATAAGCACCAGGTCTTGCCTGACAAATAGGCTCTCGGGTTATTGGTTTATTGTCAGTTAAAGAAAGATTAAAGCCCATCTCCAGGGATAGTGGCAGAGTTCACTGTGTAACCCACATCCTCTCCAGCAGGTCGTCATCTATAAGATGGAGGATGGGAACATCAAAATTCTCCAGACACTCAGTGGAGAGCAGGTAAACTTAATTGTTCTGTGGTCATCGGTATGTACTCTGTGACTTTGACCTGGAACTTAAAAACCCAGTTATTTGATTTTTTGGAGGGGTCTGAAGTAGCCATAACTTTGATGTCATAAGCACACCAGCTGGAATGAGGAAGAGGTAGATATGTACATGTATTAGATGTTGCCTGCAGTTTTATTCAATCTATACAAGAACTACTAAGATCTAAAATTTTTATAAATCTTTTATAAAGATTATAAAAGAGCAGCTGCATGGCGCATTCACAAGATAGAAAGGTGACTTTAAGTTATGGTTGGTACAGGAAATTTGTAAGAGATAAACTTTGTGCTGGCTCTAAAAGGAAAGATGGGATATAGACAAAAAAACATTGTGAAAGACTTAAAATTGTGTCAAAATTTAGGTGTCCAATTCGATGCATTGGATCACGCTGTAGTGTTGACCGAGCGCCATTCTGTTGACAGAGATTTCTGTCCCACCCGGTCCTGCAGTCATTCAGTCCCAAAGAAACACAGAGGTCTACATTAATTATAAACTGGTTGGCCTAGTAGCTCAGGCTTCTTATTAACTCTTATAACTTATATTAGCCCATAATTCTTGTCTGTGTTAGCCATGTGGCTGGGTACCTTTTTTGACAAGGCAGTCACATCTTGCTTCCTCTGCAGTTGGGTCACGACTGCAGACTGAAACTTTCCTCTTCCCATAATTCTCATTGACCCGCCTCTACTTCCTGCCTGGTCACCCCGCCTGTACTTCCTGCCTGGCTACTGGCCCATCAGCGTTTATTAAACAAGTACAAGGAACAAATCTTTACAGGGTAAGACCATTGTCCCACAGCACTGTAGGTAAAAGGAAATTGCATGCAACATGTAAAATTGGAAAACTATTTAAAATATCCTTAAATATTAAAAGTTGTTTAGGAAACTATAAAAAAAAGAAAGAGATTAAACAAATGGTTGTGGAGCTGAATTTCTATTGCCCTGCTGAAAGACCCCAACCGAGTTTTCAAAACGAACTGGATGAATTGGGTAATGGGACAGATTCTTCCTCCCCGCTCCCCCTCCCCACAGGGCAGGAGGGCTAGCAATTATCAGAACTGGTCACAGTCCTGGGCAGGAAGGCTAGCAATTATCAGAACTGGCCACAGTCCTGGGCAGGAAGGCTAGCAATTATCAGGACCAGTCACATTCTTCTAAACAGATGATTATCAGAACCGGTCATAGTGAATGATTACCAGGCTGTAAACTGAGTCACAATGGAACAGGCAGCTTGTCACGTATTCAATGTTTTTCTGGGAATAGGCTGAACTATGTTAATTTCATTCTGGGTTGAAGATCTAGACCAATCCCAATTGTACCCGTACCCCACATTATAATTTATGTAAATCTTGTGGTTTTGTCTATTAAAAACTTGCTTGCATGGATACTCGAGGTGCTTAGCTATCCCGAAGCTGGGCACCCGCTTGCGCAACCGTGGAATTAAACCTCGTGCTTTTGCATCTGACGGCCTGGTTATTGAGTCTGGGGGCTCCTCGGTGACAAGACCACTCTGAGGGTCTTTCACTGCCTGTTTTGTGGAAGAAGAGAAGAAATTACAATTTTGAAGGACTCTAGATTAAGCCAAATTTTCAAGTATCCTTCAAGGTAATTTTAGTTTAAATGCCTCCCCACCACCATGAAAAGGAAGATCCTCTATGGTATAATAAAAACTGAAGGCACCTGTTTTAGCCTAACTTCTTCAGGATGGTACGAGAGCATAAACGGCTGCCAATGACAAGAAAGCCATAAACAAACGAAGATAAAAAGAATCTAAAAAATGGATTTTTAATGAAACAATGCCACATATGAGTGAATGTTGTTTGACCTATTTTTGCAAGTGTAAATATTATTGTTAAGTTGGGAGTGTAGGCCCCAGCCCCTCGCATCTATCCCAGCCCCCAGGCCTAGTCTGGACTCCAAATCCCAGCAGACCAGGTCCTGACCCCTCCCTGGGGGGTGTTCAGGAGCTTAGGCCCCAGCCCCTTGCATCTATCCTAGGCCCCTGACCCTGAGAGTTAGCACTCTGGACTCCAAATCCCAGCAGGCCAGGTCCTGACCCCTCTCTGGGGGTGGGGGTCAGGACCACTCCCCAGGGTATTTAAATGAGCTCCCAAAAGAGAAACACGTGGTCTCCTTGGCTTCCCGGTTACCCCTCGGGGCTACCTGAGAGCGCAGAACTCCCATTAAACTTGGATACTTCTTAATTTGGCTTGTTTTGATTTGGCTTGATTGGGAATTTTGCGTCGGCAGAGAGCTCGCGTTAGGAAATATTCCTAACAATTATGTCAGCCTTCTGGTATTGTAACCTAGCTCACAGGCTCAGTAGGGGAGATCAGCATATCTGAGATAGCTGAAGAGGACCAGGACAAAGGAGGGCAGGGAACATCCTTTTCTGCCATGCAGCAGGTGCCACTGTAACCACAGTAGACATCTCTGCAGGGTACAACAGCATCTTTCTCCACTGAGGCAATCAACATCCACAGATGCCCTAGAGATGAAGATGCTGATATGGATTCTGTTGTAACGCAGAAACGTAGCCAAGCTGCTACCACCCAAACCTGAGCCGCGGACATCTCTGCATGCTTGCATTTGAGAGTCTGACTCTGTGGCCATATCCTGTGTATTTAGAGCTCTCACTGCTACAGCCTCTGCCCACCATGACCTTGGAGATCGCTTTGATTTGCGTACGTCTGCTTGCACTGTAGATTTCCACTCCGTAGCTGTTTTATAAACATCCAACTCTAACATCTGAGCCATTTTTCCCAGCAGATAAGCTCACCATCTAGACTCTCAGAATTGATAAAGCTCTATTCATACCTGAACTCCACATGCTGACTCCAATTGCTCCACAAGAAGCCCTGTCTTATACTACATAACCAACTAAGAGCAGGGATGCCTATGACCCAGGTACAAGGTTACTACCCTGGACCCTGGAACCTTATTGTCACCACAGAGGCTCAGACTTCTGCCTGTGTCTCTGCAGCCACTCCACAGACATAATACACTGCCACCCTAAGCGTGTGCTCAAAGCCAGACCCAGCACCAAAATGAATTCTCTCAACTAGAACTTCCTCAATGGGCGAATAAGAGGTCAGAAGAAACCTACCCCAAACACCAACACCCTTTACCACTGAGACAGTCACTCACACCCTCAAACACTAAGGATGCTTGCTTCCTTGGCCAACACTAAGGTCAGCTACCAGAGATGCATAAAGCTAGAATGCTTCTCTATCACTGAAGCCAGAACTGCCATGGCTCCCCCCAAATCAGCAGCATGGTACTCAGCTGTATGGGAAGTTGTTTTCCCTCCAAACCCAGTTCACAACTCTGGAAGAGGTGACTGTTTCATAAAGTTTGCAAACATCTACACAAAAAACTAAGGAATTGTAGCAGGCTTTCTTCTGGATCACCAACCAGCTCCCCAAAATGACACCAATACTTATTAGTTATGAATGCTCAGCCATATCATATGCTTTTCCCATTAGCTCTTATAACTTAAATTAACTTGTTTCTCTTCATCTACATTTTGCCTTGGGGCTTTTTAACCTTTCTTTCATTCTGTGTGTCCTACTCTGTATCTGGCTGGTTGGCGGCTGCCTAGCTGACTGGTCCAGGCATCTTCCTCTTTTTCTCCCTCATTCTGTCCTCTTGAGCCTAGATTCCTCCTCCTACTTCTTCTCTCTTCCACCAGCTCCACCTGTCCCTCGACCGTCTACCTATTGGCCATTCAGCTTTTCATTAGACCAACCAGGTGCCTTAGGCAGGCAAACAACACATCTCTACATCTTTAAACAAATGCAGCCTAAACAAATATAGCATAGCTTTGCCTGGTTAAAGTAATATTCCACAACAGGAAATATGAGAGAGCAAGGGAATGGCAGGAGCAAGGCATAGAGTTTTCTAGATCCTGCAAAGAGGAGATTCTGAACTGACAGTGTTTCCAAGAAGCACAGCAAGCTACAAGAGAACAGAGAGGCAGTCCGATGAAATTGAGAAAACAATGCACAAACAAAATGAACTTTAACAAATATTTTGGAATAATAAAAAAGAACTAGTCCAAAACTGTGAAGGAAAGGGTACAACGAATGAACTGAAAAATGCAGTAGAGAATGCCAAAGGCAGAAATGACCCAACAGCAGAAAAAAAAATAGGTGGATTCAAAGAAATGCTATTTGAAAATAAACTCAGGAGGAAAAAGAAAAAAAACATGAGTAGGAAGGAAGAAAAACCTTGGAGTAATGGAATTCTATCATTCACATGATAGGAGTTTAGAGAAGGCAAAGGGGGAAAGGGAGATGGCTCCATGGGTAAAGAGCTGCCTGGGGAAGTGAGAGTGCCTGAGTTTGGATCCCAAGAACCCACAGAAAATCCTGGGTGTGGCAACTTGTGTTTGTGATCCCAAGCACTGGGAGGAGGAGACAGGAGGATGGGGCTTTCTGGCCAGACAGTCTAGTTAACTGGTGAGCAATGGAGCAAAACATTGGCTATCTCTGGCCTCCACATGTACATTTAAAGACACATGCATACAACACAGAGAGAATAGCTGAATACTTTCTAAATCTAGATAAAGACAGACCCATGTGCAGAGAGCGCAAAGTTCTCCAGTAACAAGACTACACAGACATATTGTAACCAATCTGTTGAAAATCAAAGACTGATAGAATCTTGAAAGGAACATGAGGGAAAACATCTTTACATACAAGCAAACCTCCATCACACTATCAGCAGATTTCCCAACAGACACTTTCAGACAAGGAGAGAATGGGGCGATATGTGCAAAGCATTACAAGAAAAAACAATGGCAAAATTCTTCTTCAAAAATGAGATAAACTGAAACTTAACCAGACCACTGCGAGCTGGGAGTTAATCACCACCAGAACTGACTTATAAGATAATGAAGGAAAGTTCTTCAAGCTAAACTGAAAGGAAGCCAACTAACTGTAAGAACTAGGTGACAATGTAACATACAACACTAGCATGAACGACCACCAAATGAGAATAGACTAGACTTCGATGGCAGAGAAAACATCACGTTTGTGAAGATTCACCCTCAGAAACAGTAAAGACTAAAAGACAAAACTAGTAGAGGAAACTTCAGCTGCATTAATTTGTTAAAGTATGTACATGTGAAAAAGCTGTAAATTGTGAACTAACAACAGAACATAAAAGGAACGAGTACAGAATAGGAATGAACGCAAGGAAACAAAAATCAATGTGACTCAAACTTGATCTGAGCTCATGAGGCCTCAGCTCTACACAAGGAGCTGCAGGCAACGGCAGCTATGGAGAACTGAGCACAGGAGAACTGTCTTCCCCAGGAAGCAGCGCACCAACTCGTTATCCAATACTAAAGGGCCAGCCCAGAAAACATATACATATATGCAACATTATACAGACTGATCAGGTTGTACATACATATATACATATACACACATACATTTACATAAATGTATATAACAACAGTTAATGAAAATAAGAGGCCTTGAATTTGGAAGTGAGCAAGGAAGGTTACTTGGGAGGATTTGGAGGGAGAAAGGGGAAGAGAGAAATGGTATAATTATCTTATAATCTCAGTAGATAAATTAACAACTAAAAATTGGACCTGAATAAAAATTTCCCAAAATTAGACTTAAAAATTTTATCAAGAATATAATCAGTTCTAGCTATCATTAATCACAGAGTAATAAAAATTAAAACCATAATGAACTGAGGCACTGGGTGTGGCTTGGACATATATGTTTACATATATTACCCTTGTTTGCAATTATCAAAATAAAAGATACATTGATGCCAACATTACTCTTTCTGTTTGTCATTATCTTAGCCATTTGGGGTCTCTTGTGCTTCCGTGTAAATTTTAGGATCTTTTTTCTGTTTCTGTAAAGTGTCTGGAATGTTGATGAGGAGAGCACTGAGGCCCTGTACTGTCTGGTAAGATGGGTATTTTACACTCGGTTATGCTGATCTGGGAGCACGGAGGAGCATCCATCCTTCAGCTTCTTGCATCTCTCCCCTCAGTGGCTTAAAGTTTCCCCTGCAGGGGCTGCCATTGCGCTGTATTCTCTCCTAGATTAATGCTTCTTTTGGAGCAATTATAAATGGGATTCCCCCCCACCCCGATTTCGTTCTCAGCAAGTTTGCCATTTGTGTTCCGAAAAGCTACCTTGCTTTGTGTGTTGGTTTTGCAGTCTGCTCCTTCCTAAGTGTGGTTTAAGCTCCACACGTTTGCTGGCACTGTCTAGAATCTTTCAAGTTTCAGATCATGACATCTGTGAATGGGAATATTTTGACTTTTTTATTTTCCCACTTTCTTTTATTTCCTGCTCTGTTACCTCTGGCTTAAGTTGAGCATTATATTGAATAGGAATGCCCTTGTTTCATTACTGATTTTAAAGTAAATGCTTTCCTCCCCCATTTGATATAGAATATCGCCTATAGGCTTGTCATATATAGCCTATATTATTTTGAGGTGTGTCTCTTCTGCTCCAAGTTTCTTTAGTGCTTTGTCTTCTTTTATACTCCTCCTTGAAGAACCACAGATGGCCTTTTTTACATTGAATCACACTGAAGCCCTCTGGCAGGAGATCGACACAGCCCAACCCCAGTGAACTGTGGGCCTCAACACCCTGGCTTTCCCCACTGTGAGTTGGAAGAAGGCAGAGAAAGAGAAGCAGCCCTGGGCATACCTGAGCTGTGGCCATGTGTGCTGCTACCACAGCTGGGTCCATCAGGCAACACGGAAACCATTAAGAGGGAATGACCTGTGTAGACAACTGTGGGCCCCTAGCTTCCTCTCAGGGTGGGCTGCGAGGGATTGGGAAGGATTTTATGTTGATGCAGACCCTCAGTTCACACTGTCATTCTTTGTGAACACGTGTGTTCAGGGAAGTCTGTAAAGTGCTGCTCGGAGCCCATCACCTCACAAAACCCACACATTTCATGCAGTCTGTCTTTCAGCCCATGCAGTTGGCAGGTGAACAGTACTAGGTCAAGTTGATTTTCCTTCCAATGCCAGTGGGCTGACACCCTGGACAGCCACCCAGTGCCAGTGGACTGACACCCTGGACAGCCATCCATTGCCAGTGGACTGACACCCTGGACAGCCACCCAGTGTCAGTGGACTGATACCCTGGACAGCCACCCAGTGCCAGTGGACTGACACTCTGGACAGCCATCAAATGCCAGTGGACTGACACCCTGGACAGCCATCTATACTTAGCAAGTGACTGTGAAGACCTTGCCACTAACTCTATAGTTCTGTCTTTTTGTAGAAAAAAGAAAAAAGAAGAGTTAAGGGCAAGGCAGACAGTACTGGGTAAAAAGAAGGTCTCTGGTGTTTCATGACCACCATGCTTTTTGTGCTTCAATAGCTATATTGTCATTCAAGTCTGCTTGGTTAAACTTTAATACCTGTGGGGGCGGAGGAAGCTGTTTAACTTGGCCAAAGATATTTTCTGCAAATATTGAGATGTTCAGGTGATTTCTGCCCTTGCATTTATTGGCTGTATTACATTTATTGGCTATATTACATTTATTGACTTTTGTATGTTGTAGTGGTTTGAAAGAAAATGGCTCCCCTAGGAAGTGGCACTATTAGGAGATGTGGCTTTGTTGAAATGGGTATGGCCTTGTTGGAGGAAGTTTGTCACTATGGGAGTGGGCTTTGAGGTCTCCTGTGCTCAAGCTATACCCAGTCACTCAGTTCACTTCCTGCTGCCTGCCGAGCAAAATGTAGAATGCTCAGCTCCTGCTCCAGCACTGTGACTGCCTGCATTGCTACCATATTTCCTGCCATGGTGATAATGGACTAAATCTCTGAAACTGTAAGCCACTTAAATTAAGTTTTTTTTTCCTTTATAAAAGTTGCTGTGGCCAGGTGGTGGTGGTGCACACCTTTAATCCCAGCACTCAGGAGGTAGAGGCAGGCGGATCTCTGTGAGTTAGAGGTCAGCCTGATCTACAAGAGCTAGTTCTACGACAAAGCTACACAGAGAAACCCTATCTCAAAAAACAAACAAACAAAAAAGCTGCTGTCATCCTACAGAGGCTCCTGCGAACCATCTATTGAACCATGTGTTGAAGTACGAGGATTGTGCTGAGCTGGCCCCGCTCCTCACTGGCCTGGGGAGAGCCGTCCCTCTCCACCAAAGAGCTGACATTGCTGCTTGTTGACCCCACCCCTGGTTGGCCATGCACTTGGGAAAGCTGGCCCCACTTCTCACCACGGGGGTGGAGCAACTGGCTTTGGCCCTCTCCTGAGGGGGCCAGAAGTCCCAGCAGCCCAGACTGACCAACTCAACTGCCACCCAGGTACATATCCAGGGCTTTGAGTTGGCACTCTCCAACATCTCCCCATCTATGACCTGCTGGAGCGCATGAAGGAACTGATTCTAGGAACCATAGCCACAGGATCCCAGTGAACCTGGACAACTCTTGGCAGGACATCTAAAAGGAGATCCAGTGAGGGTCTAGCATGGATGGTGTACCAGAAGCCAGAGGTTTTTGAACCTGAATAACAACATATCATACAATGAACATTTGCAAATAAAGCTGTTTGGACAAAAGAGTCTACTGCATGATACACAGCAGCTCCCAGTGCCAGTAAGACAGAGGAAGAGGCAATGGAGAGGCAAGAGAGATGAAGGAGCAAAGTGGATTTTTAAAATTTGTTTGTTTGCTTCTTTTGGCTTGTTTTAATATTCTTATGTGTATTTTTACTTTTATTTATTTTTATTCATTTTTTATTTTTGTTAAGTTTTCCTTTCGGAGGGATGCTACAAAGATGAAGAGTGGATACGGAGGGACTGGGAAATGGGTGATATTGGGGTGCATAATGTGAAATTCCCAAAGAATCAATAAAAATTATGTCAAAAAAAGTTCTTGTGGTCATGATGTCTCTTCACAGCAATTAAAACCTTAACTAAAATAGAAGTTGAAACATCCTGGAATCCCAAGAATAAAATCAAAGTATTTCATGACCCTAATGTGTTCATGAATTTTCTGTAAGAATTTTATCAAGAATTTGTACATTTATGTTTGTGATAATTTAAATGTAATTGGGCCCCATAAGTTCATAGGGAGTGGCAGTATTAGAAGGTGTGGCTTTGTTGGAATATGTATGGTTTTGTTAGAGGAAGTGTGTCACTGTGGAGGTGGACTTTGAGGTATCATATATGTCCTAGCCATGCCCAAGGCCTTAGTTTACTTTCTGTTGCCTACTGATCAAGATGTAGAACTATTAGCTCCAGCACCATGTCTGCCTATATGCTGTCATGCCCCACCATAATGACAATGGACTGGACTAAGCCTCTGAACTGTATGTCACCCATTTAATATTTTCCTTTATAGGAGTTGCCATGGTCATGGTGTCTCCTCACAGCAATAGAAACCCTAAGACAATGTTCGTCAGGATAACATCTATACTTTCCTTTTCTTTTGTTATATCCTTTTTCAGTTTAGATATCCAATAATGACTGATTTGTAAGACTTTGTAGTTACAAATATTCTCCAGCCTGCTGTTCCCCCTGGACTGGGTATTTTCCATCCACCTGTTCCTGAAACTGCTTATAAAATAACTACTCTAAGGCTTAATATTAATTATATATTCTTTGGGCTATTATCTCAGGCTTCTTATTAACTAACTCTTACATCTTAAATTAACCCACTTCTATTATTTTATATTTTACCACAAGGTTTGTGTTTTGTTACCTCACATCTCATTTCTTGGATGGCTACATGGTATCTGCCCAACTCTGCCTTCTTTCTCCATGCATCCAGCTTAGTTTTCCCTTCTAGCTATTTTCTGATGTGGAAACTCCTTCAGCCAATAGCCTTTAAGATACTGGTCCACTTTGGGTGTGGTCTCATGTACTGTAAATGCAGATGTAGAGGCCTGCATGGACTCCTTGGCTGCTGGATTTGGTTCCAGTTCCCAGAGCAAGCAGAGGACTGTGGATCACTCCTCTTTCTGTGAGTTTACCCCCAATAAATAAGCCTTTATTATACTCCATTCTGGGCTAGAGTGAAAATCTTTCATACTGCAACAGTTTGGTGCCCAACATGGAGAGTTGGACAGTGGCTCTCCTCTAAATCCAAACAAGTTGTTAAAAGAAAAATTCAGAGTTTCTATATCTTATCAGGAGCCACCTGGTGTGGGACAGAAGGAAAAAAATTAGGAAAAATTTTATTTCTCCCCATACCTATTTTTGCCTCTATGGTACCTTTCATTAAATATATGTCTATATGAATAATGTTTAAATTTTCCACAGTGAACAATGAATTTTTCTGCCATAATCTTTGAAGTTTCCAGGAAGAAGATGGGGGCCCCACAACAATGATTCCACCTGGTGGATATGATGTCATGGTGCTGATAGCACCACTTTAAGATCAGTTTTTGGTTACAAACTGCTCAAGGTGAATCCAACTTGGCTAGCTGATATGGTGCACCTTCTTACAATGTTCTGGCCAGAACTTCAAATAAAAACTTTATAAAAACCCAACTGACTATTCAGAGACTATCTGCAATTGTACTAGATAGTGATCTTGAAACTCAACCATCATTTTAGTTTATACAGGATCCCATAGAAATAACATCACCCTCATGACAGTTGGAAGTAATTCTAGAAGACAATGTCCTCTCTCCCAACAAAGTTTATCCTCAGGGTTAGGGACATCTATTAGAGATTGGTTATAAGACGATGAGCAAGGAAGTCAGGACCGCGAGGGGCTGGTCCACCCACTGAGACAGTGTGCCTGATCTAATGGGAGCTCACCAAATCCAGCTGGACTGAGACTGAATGAGCATGTGATCAAACCGGATTCTCTGAATGTGGCTGCCAATGGAGGTGGACTGAGAAGCCATTGATAATGGCACTGGAACCTGTTTCTACTGCATGTATTGGCTTTTTGGGACCCTAGTCTATATGGATGCACACCTTCCTAGGCCAGGATGGAGGGGGGAGGGCCTTGGACTTCCCACAGGGCAGGGTACCCTGCCCTCTCTTAAGGATGGAGGGGGAGTGAGAGAGTGGGAGGGGAATGGGAGGAGGGGAGAAAGTGTAAATTTTTGAATGGAAAAATTTTTTTACAAAAAGGAAAAAAAGATTGGTTATAAGTGGTACAGGATTGAGGTGAAAGTTAAGTAGTCTCAGGGATCTCTTTGGGGGAAAAAGGGGGATTGGAGCTGGGCAGTGGTGGTGCATGCCTTTAATCCCAGCACTTGGGAGGCAGAAGCAGGAGAATCTCTGTGTGTTTGAGGCCAGCCTGGTCTACAAGAACTAGTTCCAGGGCAGGCAACAAAGCTACAGAGAAACCCTGTCTCGAAAAACCAAAAAAAAAAAAAGGGATTGAATAGGATAATAGATAGATGAGTATGAGCTTACTCACACTTATAATAATAGTGAGTAATAGTGAGAATACTTGTGAGCTATTCTTTATAGACAATTTAAATTGGTATAAATTCTTGTAGATTGATACAAATTCGTTATATTTGCTATATTGAATATACTCGTATTTCTGTGTACAATATTTGTGCACCTATGCAAAGTTATTTTGTCATATTGTATGCATGTATATTTCCACCTCTGCTTAAGATATTTTGTATATTGATGAAATTTTAGTATATATTCATCATATTACATTATACATTTCTACCTCTGATCAAGATACTTATATATTATTTACATTTTGAGGTCACTGTTCTCATTTGCTGTGCATTTGTTTAAGGATTGTTTAATTTTTTAATATGAAGCCTTAGTCTTTAAGCTATATAGGTATTAAGAATTATAGGTCAATAGTCATGCATGTTTGTCATACTTATAGTTAGACTAATCAGGTTCTTTAGATACAGAGAGATTGTATTCCGCATAGCTAGGTAATCTTCAACCACTTTAAAGAACTGTAGAATATGGCATTTAAATCACTTAGGATTCTGTTGATGTGAGACACGTTTGCTTCTGGCAGCACTGATCTATTCCCAAGAGAATACTGGGCTCTGAACACTCCACTTGGAGCTTGTTTTCTTCTTGGTGAAGCTGGCCTGTGGGCAAAGAACTACTCTTGCCTCAACCACTAACAAAATGCACAGTGTCCAGACTGGACAAGCATGATACAAGCAAAATTACTGCCAAGCCTTGCCAAGACAGGGTAAAATGGTTTTTATATATTTCCTGCCTCTGAAAAATGGCCTGTCAGTTACTCTAAGCCTTAGCCAAAGTTGGTTGCCACAATATTGCAAATGAGACTTTGGGTGATTGCCCAGGTAGCTGGTTGTCTCTGTCATTTCTTGAACCTTTTGGAAGTTGCTTGATCGCACTTCCTGTTTACTCAAGTAATATTATTTTCCTTCTCAGGTTTTTGATGGGGTTGAAGACTAATTATTCATAGTTAATTTCCTCTCATAACTTAACCAAGCTATTTCTAATATAAGACTTAGACACCTCAGAAGAGGATAACTATTGAAACATTTAGCATATGTTTCTTGCTTGATGTTGCTCATGTTGGTTGCAATTCTAATTTTTATACTTATAGTTTTGTATTAGGGGAGGTGCTGTGGGAACTCCTTCAGTCAGTAGCCTTTAAGATACTGGTCCACTTTGGAAGTGGTCATATGTACTATAAATGTGATTTAGGGGCATGCATGGGCCCTTGGCTGCTGAATTTGGTTCCAGTTCCCAGAGCATACAGAGAACTGTGGATCACTCCTCTTCCTGTGAGTTTACGCCCTAAAAAATAAACCTTTATTTTACTCCATTCTGAATTAGTGTGGAAGTCTTTCGTACTGCAACAATATTCTGCCCTGCCATAGGCTAAACCAGCTTCTTTATTAACCGATGATAATAAAACATATTCATACCATACAGAGGAGAATCCCACATCAAGACTTGAAACTATAAAACTGCAAGAAGAAAACAGACAACATATTTAAAGATGTAAGTGTAGGTAATGACTTTCTACAAAGGACTCCATGTGAGCTGGAGAAATGATCCAGGATTTAGAAGAAAAGGGAAGCATTTACCCAATACCCACTTTATCCCCCTACACAGAATGAGCACATCCAATTATGTTAAGTCTGGGTAGGCATGCTGGTATAATTTAAATTGGAACTGTCCTCCTCCATCTCAGGTTGGACACTCAGTCCCAAGCTGGTGGTGCTGTTTTATTTTAGTTAGTTATTTTTCTCTGTGTAGACATGGCAGTCCTGGAACTCACTCTGTAGACCAGGCTAACCTTGAACCCATAAAGATCTACCTGCCTTTGCCCGCCCCCTGGAATAAAAGATGTGTGTGACTCTCCCAGACTTCATGGTGCTATTTTAAAGGCTATGAAGTCTTTTGGGGGTGAGGCCTGGTTGGAAGAAGTAGGTTATTGCAGGTCACAGCTGTTCTGCTTCTAGTCCATTCTCGTTGCTCCACCACCTGGACTTGTGAGATACCCTCTGCCACATGCTCCCACCATACATGACCTTGAGGGACATTATGGTGAGAGAATTAAGCTAGGCACAGAAAGAAGACATCTGCCTGATCTCACTTACTTGTAGGATTTAAAACAGTCTTTCCCATTGAGACAGTGTAATGCTTAACAGGGATGGACAATGTGTGGTGACCAGACAAATGTTAATCCAAGAATACAAAGTTTTGATCAGACTGGAAGGGTAATCTCTAGAGTTCTATTGTCTGTGTAAAGATATTAGTAATAACGTTATTTAATAATTAAGTATCTGAAAGAATAGATTTTTAAATGCTATCACTACAAAAATATCATAGCTATGTGAAGACAGATATGCTAATTAGACTCCATCATTTCAAAATATAAATATAGAAAAGCATTACACTATAAACAACTATAAAACTAAGGATTGCAAATTATAAAAAATTAAAATATAATGTTTATTAGTCAGTTTAATTTGCTAAAGATAAAAAATATTAAAACTTATTTAGCTTAATTACTGGGTATAGTATATAAATGTAATTATCATTATTTTGGTCCAAAAACCAGAAAGATTAAGTTTCTGGGGTTATATTTACAGACATTAAATTTCCTAACTATTGGCATATGAAAATAAAATATAAAATAAAAATCAACTTCTCATTTTGGCTTGTCCCATGATCAAGGAACAATGCAGAGACAGGTCTAGTCTGTAACTGCCAAATCAGGCAAAGGAGAGGCAGTACTTGCAAGATTCATTTTCACACTAGAAGTCTTGTTGAGCCACAGAGACCAGCTAGTGTTAGCAAAGTCATATAGACAAGGGAGCATCTCCATCAAGCAACTCATTCGTGCTGTAGTACAGGGTTAAACCAGCAATTTCTAAATTCCACCTAGAGTGTTGATTTTTGTTTTCGTTTTTTTTTTAAATTGGTATCTTCAAGGATTAATCCAAATGAAACACAGTTTGATCACAGAGCCAGTCCTGAAAGAGCCTCTGTTCACATCCAGTCCAAACCAGCCTCAGCCAGCTTATTCAAGGGTCCTTTCTCCTCTGGATTCTGAGACCAAATTTTTACTTCAAATACTTCCCCTTTAAAACTTCTAACGGTCGATTAAAGATCAGCAAAGAACCAAAGAGGTATTCCATAGAGAGCATTTTATTGTTGTTAGAAAAATTCCTAGGTTATTTTTCACTACTATACTTTCAGCCCATTTTAGAAGAGCAGTCAGTGCTGGAATTTTTTTTTTATTTAGCTTTTCTCGAGACTACCTGCCAGTCATTAAAAATGTATCCCCAGCTGGGCCCATAGTTAATTAACTGCTCTTTGTAAAATCCACCTGTTAAGGTTCAATATAAAACACCTTTCATTTCCCATTTTGCTTGGGACCTAAGTTATTTGGTGTCTCTGCTAAGGCTAATCTTGCCCTAAGTCTCATAAAAATAAACATATTGGTGTGAGAGTTCACAGCCTTCAGAAATTACCATTGCCTCTTTGGGGCTGCAGTACTTCTTGAATCACAGAGTATAGTGTGCACCAAAGTCCTGAGAGGAAGTGGTTGGAAGTGTGCATAGCCCAGGGAGCATCTATTAATGATGATGGTATTTAATTAAGTTTTATAATTAAGAATCTGACTCCGTGTCATGTAAAATGCTCTCTGCCCCGGAATACTAAGTGTTATCTTATTGGGGAGGATTTTCCCTTCTTCCTCCACACTTTGTTCTTCCACTTCTCAAGACCCAACACATACACATGGAAAGAAAGTGAAATCAGTGAATAGAAACTCTTTATAAGGATCAATCGCCACAAATGATTATAGCTCTGATAATCCTATAAAGTTTCCAAGAGGCCATAGCATATAGAAAAAGGCAAATAATTTATATGGCAATTGAACCTTTTCGTTGCCATTTAGTTAAAGAATATGGTGAAATGTGTGAAGAATACTTGGAGCAAAAGTTCCTAGGTAATTTACCACCTGTACTTTCAGCCTCCTCTTTACCACAGAGGTGATATTGGTTCCTCTGCTGGATGGGCCTGCTTTCGATACCTAAGAGGCAAGATACATGAGTATTCTCCAGAAAGTACTTCACAAAATACATGTCTAGAAAACGGAATGTATTTTCAAAGAAACTCATATTAAATGTTTTCAGAATGACTTCTGCAAGATTTCTAGCTCATATGAGAAACATAAGATAAAGGGTATCTGACATCAGAATAAAACAATAACAAAACAGAAAGCTCCAAATGTGGCATCAGGCAAAGCAAGAGGAAAAGTCAATATTTCTAAAACAGTTTGGAAAAAAAGAGACTCATCATTTCCATAAGATTCTACTTAAATTTGATTACTGATTTTAAAACTATACAATAGATAAATATTCATGCATCAGGCTATTTACTGGGCACTTGTCCCCAGATTGGCTGCTTCTTGCACCTTACAATGGTTTTGGACACCTGTGAAATTCTGGAGGAGGAAAAAGAAAACATCTGTTCACACACATGCCTGGGGTGCTTAAGTCTCAGCTTTATTTCTAGGGGTAGGGGCTGTGGTAGAGATCAGGGGGTGCCTAGACAATGGGGCACTAGATAGATGATCAATCCAGTTGATGTATTAACTCATTGATAATGTATTGGTTCAGTATGAGGGTGCCCCTATATATCTAAGTGCTGCTTTGGCCCCAGATTGCTTAAACGAGGCTGAAATAATTAAACACCAACAGCAGTATGGAGTAGAAACTCTTGTTCAAGAAGAAGTTTGGAAAGAATTGGAATTTCTCTAAGAAATACTGGGGACGGTGATCCCTAGCACTTTAGCGGTTATGTTAAAACACATTGACTTGATTTAAATAAAATTTCTATTGAGTTGTAAAGTTATAAAGTAGCCGTGCTTCTTGTGTGCTGTGAAGTCGTGGAGAAAGGAGAAACTGAACACTTTCGCCACAGTGCAGTAATCTTTGCTTCCTTCCATCTCCTCATTTCTGTCTCTCCCTCCATCCTTCCTTCATCACCTCTCTCTCTGAAAAGCAACCAGATTTGGCTAAGCAGAAAAGAACATGACCTGGCTAACGTTTCACAGTTCTTTATTTCCATGTCCCCATCTTGCACCCCCTCCCCAACAGTAGTGATAGAGAATGAAGGTTTTATTTAATTGGGTCGAAGGTGAGGATCCGGGACAAGGGAACAAACGTCTCTGGACAGCATCCTGTATTTACACATACAAAGAAAACTGGCAGAGGACTTCCTTGTAGAAATGCTGAAAGAAACATTTTTCCAAACAGAGGATGGATCAAATCCAACCTTTACTGTACATGATGTGGGGTCTCTGTAACATGATGGCATACTCACTGGCGTGGGCTCTCTATAACATGATGTCATGCTCACTGCTGTGCTCACTGGTGTGGGGTCTCTGTAACATGATGGTGTGCTCACTGGTGTGGGATCTCTGTAACATGATGGCGTGCTCACTGGTGTGGGGTCTCTGTAACATGACATGTGCTCACTGGTGTGGGGTCTTTATAACATGACGTGTGCTCACTGGTGTGGGGTCTCTGTAACATAATGGTGTGCTCACTGACCATGCTTTAGCTTGTGGATTTTATGATGTCACCAATTAGCACAGGAAAACAGATTCTCATACAGAAATAGCAAATCCTAGCTGCAGTAAAGCAGATGCTGTGCAATATGAAAACCTAGGTTCAGGCAATGGTTGTGCACATCTTCAGTCCCAGAAATGAGGGAGGTCTCAAACAGTAAGTGCACACCCACATGCTCATACAAACACAGCAAACAAATGCAAACAAATGAAGAGACATAACAAAAGTATTTTATTTCACAAATACAAGTGACACGAGACATGCTCCATGCACACATCCACATCCACAAGCACAAGCAAAAAGAGACAGTGCTGGACAAATGGCTCAGCAGTTAAGAGCACTGACTCTTTTCATATCAGACCTCAGTTGGGTTTCCAGCACCCACACGGTGCCTCAGTCACTTGTAACTCCAGGTCTAGGGAATATTACGCCCTCTTCCAGACTCCTTAGGCATTCAGAGCAAGTGGTTTATATACACACATGCAGGCAAACACATTAAAAATAAATATTTCTTTTTAAAGAAAACTGTTAGGTCAGGCATGGGAACACAGTTCTTTAACCCCAGAACTTGGGAGAGAGGGGCAAGTGGAGCTTTGTATCTTGAGCCCAACCGGGTTGACATAGTGAGTTCCAAGCCAGTGATGATGAGACTCTGCCTCAAAAGAAAACAGTGTCATTTCACTTGACAAATGATACATGAGAAATACCTATGCATTAAGGATGTGGCACTACATGCTTGATGGTAGTGATTTCTTTAACAATGATTTGGACGATAAAGTATTTGGGGCATTTTTTAAATGTGGAGCACACAATGAACCCATGGGTATACAATACTCAGCTTAGAAAGTAAAACATTATGAACGTAACTAGAGCTTCCCTAATGAGCTCATTTCCTCACTCCCTTACCTCGACCCCCAGATAATCACTACACTGAATTTCACGTTATTTATCCACGTGGGATGCATTCTTCAAGGTTATTTTCTCAAGTTAAAAGGGCCAGGCTTCTATCAATCTTCAGAGTTAATTATTCCCTTTGTGCCTCTGAGTAGAATTTATGATGTGGTGAGGTTTAATGGTATCAGAACTAAGTATATGGTTTTTATTAAATCAAAAGAAGGGGAAAAATACTATTTTAAGGCCATAGCAACTATAAAAATCTAATGTTCTTTTAAAAAGTTAAGAGAGGATATTTAAAAACATGTTAAGAAAAGCTTTTATAGATGTAGGAAGAATTCAAGATTTGGCTTTCAACAATATGAAAAGTCATTAAAACTCTCCAGGTCATCGGCTTAAAATGCTGAGGGGAAATTGCACAAATGTTAAAAATGCATAGCTGAGGTCCTGTAAAAATTATGCAGATGCCAGGACTACTGAAGGACCCAAATCTAGGGGTAGTACGTGAGGCTGCCCCAGGGTTGGCTTCGTGGTGGGCACAAATAGAAGTAACAAAATTACTTTGGTTTCAAAGGGAATCCACGGGCTAGAAGAGAAGCTGGGTCCTGCAAGGTGGCAAATCAAATCTAAGACCTCAGCATAAAAATAGAAGAGTGAATTCTCAAATAGGGACAAAACGCTCAGTAGCATGAAAAATAATGGACAATAGAGACTCTTGGTTGTCTATGCTTGGGTGCTAGAAGAAATTGCTTGAGAATTCAGAGTTGGGCCTGTACAGCATCCTGAACTGAGTCTAAGTGGCTGTGATCTAAGAAGACATGCTAAAGAAACTTAAAAGAACCCAGAGAGCAGCATAAAGTGCACACAGAAGTAAACTCAGTCCTACTCCGGAGGAACACTTTCTCATTCTAATTCTATTTGTATGTTTGTGTATCTTTATGCATGTGGTATGTGTGTTGGCATTCATGCATGTGGAGGTCAGAGCAAACTGTGTGGAGTTGATTCTCTCCTTCCACCTTAACATGAGTATTGGATTCAGGTTTTCAGGCTCTGTAATCTTTGTAAAGGCAAGTCCCTTTACCTGCTGAGCCATCTTGTCAGCCCAAGAAAGGCATTTTCAACCCAGGCTGCTAGAAGTTTCACAGACAGCCTTGTTGAATGCAAGCCTACAATCCATATTAAATGGATGCATCCAGTTATGCCAGCACCATTTGTTAAAGAAGAAAACGCTATCCTGAGTGAGGTAACCCAAACCCAGAAAGATGATTATGGTATGTACTCACTCATTAGTGGACCCTAGCTATAAAATAAAGGTCACCAAGCACTTAGCTCGCAAGCCCAGAGAAGCTGAATACCTAGGTGAACCCAAAGAAAGCATACACAGAACCTCCTGGAAATTGGAAGCAAACAGGATCATCAA
>PVIU01011801.1:0-63028 GCA_004026605.1 Ondatra zibethicus | reverse complement strand
CTCCACTCTCCCACTCCCCCAAGCTCTCCCCAGTCCATCCCTTCTCCCTTCTCCCTCCCCCTATCCCTTTCACCAACCCCCCACCCTTACCTACACCCCTATCCCCATTCCCGTGCCTCCACCTTTTGCCCGGAGATCTTGTTTGCTTCCAATTTCCAGGAAGATCTATGTATGTTTTTCTTTGGGTTCACCTTGCTATTTGTCTTCTCTAGGCTTGTGAACAATAAGCTTAATGTTCTTTGTGTAGGGCTAGGGTCCACTAATGAGTGAGTACATACCATAATCATCTTTTGGGGTTTGGGATAACTCACTAAGGATAGTATTTTCTATTTCCATCCATTTGCATGCAAATTTAAGGATGTCATTGCCTTTTTAGCACTGAGTAGTATTCTAATGTGTATATATTCCACACTTTCTTGATCCATTCTTCCATTGAGGGGCACCTAGGTTCCAGGTTCTGGCTATTACAAATAATGCTGCTATATATATAGTTGCACAAATGCTTGTGTAGTATGATTGGGCATCTCTTGGGTATATTCCCAAGAGAGGTATTGCTGGATCCTGAGGTAGGTTGATTCCCAATTTCCTGAGAAACCGCCACACTGATTTCCAAAGTGGTTGAACAACTTTGCATTCCCACCAGCAATGGATGAGTGTTCCTCTTACAACACATCCTCTCCAGCATAGGCTATTATTGGTGGTTTTGATTTTAGCCATTCTGACAGGTGTAAGATGGTATCTCAAAGTTGTTTTGATTTGCATTTCCCTGATCGCTAAAGAAGTTGAGCATGACCTTAAGTATCTTTTGGCCATTCGAACTTCTTCTGTTGAGAATTCTCTGTTCAGATCATTACCCCATTTTTAATTGGGTAATTTAGAATTTTAATGTCTAGTTTCTTGAGTTCTTTGTATATTTTGGAGATCAGACCTTTGTCCGATGTGGGGTTAGTGAAGATCTTCTTCCGTTCAATAGGATGCCTTTTTGTCTTAATGACAGTGTCCTTTGCTTTACAGAAGCTTCTCAGTTTCAGGAGGTCCCATTTATTCATTATTGCCCTTATTGTCTGTGCGACAGGGGTTTTACATAGGAAGTGGTCTCCTGTGCCCATGTATTGCAGGCTACTTCTCACTTTCTCTTCTATCAGGTTAAGTGTGGTCGGATTAATATTGAGGTCTTTAATCCATTTGGATTTGAGTTTTGTGCATGGAGATAGGTAAGGACCTATTTTCATTCTCCTACAGGTTGACATCCAGTTATGCCAGCACCATTTGTTAAAGATGCTTTCATTCTTCCATTGTATACTTTTAGCTTCTTTGTCAAATATGAAGTGTTCATAGGTTTGTGGATTAATATCTGGGTCTTCGATTCGATTCCATTGGTCAGTGTCTCTGCTTTTATGCCAATATCAAGCTGTTTTCATTACTGTAGCTCTGTAATAGAGTTTGAAGTCAGGGATGGTAATGCCTCCGGAAGTTCCTTTATTGTATAGGATTGTTTTGGCTATCCTGGGCTTTTTGTTTTTCCATATAAACTTAGTTATTGTTCTCTCAAGTTCTGTGAAGAATTTTGTTGGGATTTTGATGGGGATTGCATTGAATCTATAGCATTGCCATTTTTACTATATTGATCCTACCAATCCAGGAACATGGGAGATCCTTCCATTTTCTGGTATCCTCTTAAATTTCTTTCTTCAAGGTCTTAAAGTTCTTGTCAAATAGATTTTTTACTTTCTTGGTTAGTGTTACCCCAAGATACTTTATGCTATTTGTGGCTATCGTGAAAGGTGATATTTCTCTGATCTCCCTCTCTGTTTCTTTATCCTTTGTGTATAAGAGGGCTACTGATGTTTTTGAGTTAATCTTGTATCCTGCCACATCACTGAAGGTATTTATCAACTATAGAAGTTCTTTGGTAGAGTTTTTGGGGTCACTTATGTAGACTATCATATCATCTGCAAATAACGAAAGTTTGACTTCTTCCTTTCCAATTCGAATCCCCATGATCTCCTTATTCTGTCTTATAGCTATTGCTAGAACTTCAAGCACTATATTAAAGAGATATGGGGAGAGTGGACAGCCCTGTCCTCTTCCTGATTTTAGTGGAATCGCTTTGAGTTTCTCTCCATTTAATTTTATGTTAGCTGTCGGCTTGCTGTATATTGCTTTTATTATATTTAGATATGAATCTTGTATCCCTAATCTCTACAAGACCTTTAACATAAAGGGGTGTTGAATTTTGTCAAATGCTTTTTCAGCATCTAAGAAAATGATCATATGGTTTTTTTCTTTCAGTTTATTTATATGATGGATTACATTGATAGATTTCCATATGTTGGACCAGCCCTGCATCTCTGGGATGAAGCCTACTTGATCATAATGGATGATCTTTTTGATGTGTTCTTAGATTCGGTTTGCCAGTATTTTATTGAGAATTTTTGCATCGATGTTCATGAGTGAGATTGGTCTGTCTGTAATTCTCTTCGTGGTTGCGTCTTTGTGTGATTTTGGTATCAGAGTAACTGTAGCTTCATAAAAACAGTTTGGCAATAACCCTTCTGTTTCTATTATGTGAAACACCTTAAGGAGTATAGGTATTAGCTCTTCTTGGAAGTTCTGGTAGAATTCTGCATTAAAACCATCTGGTCCTGGGCTTTTTTTGGTTGGGAGGTTTTTGATGACAGCTTCTATTTCCTCGCAACTTATAGGTCTATTTAAATTGTTCACCTGGTCTTGATTTAATTTTGGTATATGGCATTTATCTAAAAAACTGTCCATTTCTTTTACATTTTCCAATTTTTTGGCATACAGTCTTTTGTAGTAAGACCTAATGATTCTCTAAACTTCCTCAATGTCTGTAGTATGTGATCAATTTTCGAGAAGGTTCCATGAGATGCTGAGAAGAAGGTATATTCTTTCCTGTTTGGTTGGAATGTTCTATAGATATCTATTAAGTCCATTTGATTCATTATGTCTGTTAGTTCTCTTATTTCTCTGTTAAGTTTCTGTCTGGTTGACCTGTCCATTGGTGAGAGAGGAGTGTTGAAATCTCCTACTATTAGTGTGTGGGGTTTGATGTGTGCTTTGAGTTCTAGTAATGTTTCTTTTACATATGTGGGTGCTTTTATATTAGGGGCATATATGTTCAGGATTGAGACTTCATCCTGATGGATTATTCCGTTTAAAAGTTTAAAATGTCCATCTCCATCTCTTCTGATTGATTTTAGTTTGAAGTCGATTTTGTTCGATATTAGTATAGCCACTCCCGCTTGTTTCTTAGGGCTGTTTGATTGAAAAACCTTTTCCCAACCCTTTACTCTGAGATAATGTCTGTCCTTGTGGTTGAGGTGTGTTTTTTGTAAACAACAGAATGTTGGATCCTGTTTTCGTATCCATTCTCTTAGCCTGTGCGTTTTTATAGGTGAATTGAGTCCATTGATATTAAGTGATATTAATGACCAGAGGTTATTAACTGTGTGGTTTTTTTGGGGGGGTGTAGAGTTTGTGTGTTTCCTTTCTCTGAGTTGTGCCAGTGGAGTGCTGTTAGATGTCTGTGTTATTATGGGTGTTGTTTGCTTCCTTTAGTTGTGGTTTTCCTTCTAGTACTTTCTGTAAGGCTGGGTTTGTGGCTATGTATTGCTTAAATTTGTTTTTATCCTGAAATATCTTGTTTTCTCCATCGATGGTGAATAAAAGTTTTGCAGTCTACCGTAGTCTGGGCTTGCATCCATGGTCTCTTAGCGTCTGCAGCACATCTATCTAAGACCTTCTGGCTTTCATGGTTTCCATGGAGAAGTCAGGTGTAATTCTGATAGGTTTACCTTTAGATGTTACTTGACCTTTTTCCTTTGCAGCTCTTAGTAATCTTTCTTTATTCTGTATGTTTTGTGTTTTGATTATTATATAGTGAGGGGATGTCCTTTTTTGATCCAATCTCTCTGGTGTTCTGTAAGCTTCTTGTACCTTCATAGGCATATCCATCTTTAGGTTGGGAAAGTTTTCTATAATTCTGTTGAATATATTTTCTGGGCCTTTGAGCTGTACTTCTTCTCCTTCTTCTACCCCTATTATTCTTAGGTTTGGTCTTTTTATGGTGTCCCAGATTTCCTGCGTGTTTTGGGTTAAGGATTTGTTGTTTTCTTTGATCAATGAGTTTATTTTCTCTATCGTATCTTCAGCATCTGAAATTATTTCTTCTATCTCTTGTATTGTGTTGGTTATACTTGTCTCTGCCGTTCCTGATCATTTACCCAGATTTTCCATCTCCAGCCTTCCCTTGGTTTGTGTTTTCTTCATTGCCTCCATTTCAGTTCTTAAGTCTTGAACTGTTTCCTTACCTGTTTGATTGCTTTTTCTTGGTTTTCTAGGGTATTTTTGAGGAATTTATTCATTTCTTCTAACTTTTTGTTAATTTTTCTCATTCCTTTCTTCAAAGGAGTTTTTCACCTCTTCTTTAAAGGTCTCTATCACTTTCATAATGTTACGTTTAAAGTTGATATCTTCTACTTCTTCTGGGTTAGGTTGCTCAGGTTTTCCTGTTGCATACTCGCTGGATTCTGGTGTTATCATGTTGCTTTTCAGGTTGTTGGAGGAATTCTTGGATTGGCGCCTGCCCATCTCTTCCTTTGTTTGCAGTCAGGGGAGTCTCAGCGGGTGGAGACCTTCCAGGAAGGCTTGCACACACTCACCCCTCTGGATAGCTGATCTCAGTGCAGGAAGAGGAAGTCCTGGTGGGCCACGGACACCACAGAAGAAAGGGCTTGAGGTGTGTTTCTTGTATGCAGAAGAAGGATGGATTCTGTTTTCGTATACAATCTGTTAGTCTGTGCCTTTTTATAGGTGAGTTGAGTCCATTTATATTAAGGGATATTAATGACAGTGATTGCTATCTCCTGTTAATTTAGTTTTCATTGTTGGTGATGTTAATTTGTGCGTTTTTCTCTTCTTTGGGATTTGCTGCTATGAGACCCTCAATTGATGGTCTGTGTTTTTGTTGGTGTAGCCAACTTCCTTGGGTTGGAGTTTTCCTTCTAGTATTTTGTGTAGACCTGGGTTTATGGCTAGGTATTGGTTAAATCTGGTTTTATCATGGAATATCTTGTTTTGTTCTTCTATGGTGATTGAAAATTTTGCTGGGTTGAGTAGTCTAGGCAGTCATTCATGGTCTCTTAATGTCTGCATAACGCTTGATCATGACCTTCTGGCTTTCATTGTCTCCAATGAGAAGTCAGGTGTAATTCTGATAGGTCTATCTTTATATGTTACTTGGCCTTTTTCCTTATAGCTCTTAATATTCTTTCTTTACTTTGTATGGTTAATGTTTTGATTATCATCTGGCGAGGGGACTTTTTTTTGAATCCAGTCTATTTGATATTCTGTTGC
Organism: Ondatra zibethicus; assembly: GCA_004026605.1. Classification (NCBI taxonomy): domain Eukaryota; kingdom Metazoa; phylum Chordata; class Mammalia; order Rodentia; family Cricetidae; genus Ondatra; species Ondatra zibethicus. The sequence goes on along the minus strand of PVIU01011801.1, from coordinate 57,649 downwards.
TTCTTGTATCTTCATAGGTATATCTTTCTTTAGGTTGGGAAAGTTTTCTACTCTGATTTTGTTAAATATATTTTCTGTGCTTTTGAGTTGAACTTTTCTCCTTCTTCTATACCTATTATTTTTATGTTTGGCCTTTTCATTGTGTCCCATATTTCCTGGATATTTTGGGTTAAGCTTTGTTAGATTTAATGTTTTCTTTGACTGATGAGTCTATTTCCTCTATTGTATCTTCAGCACTTGAGATTCTATCGTCCATCTCTTGTATTCTGCTGGTCATGCTTACGTTTGTGGTTCCTGATTATTTTCTCATGATTTCTGTTTCTATAATTACCTCAGCTTGTGTGTTCTTTATTGTCTCTATTTCAGTTTTCAAGTCTTGCATAGTTTCTTTCATATATTTGATTGCTTTTTTGTTTTTTTGTTTTAAGGGATTTGCTGATGTCTTCCAATTTTTTGTTTGTCTTTTCCTCTATTTCTTTGAGGGAATTTCTCATTTCCTCTTTAAGGGTTTCAAACATTCTCCTGAAGTTATGTTTTAAGTCATTTTTTTTTCTGCTTCATTTATATTTGGTTGTTCAAGTCTTGCTGTTGTAGGGTCTTTAGGTTTTATTGGTGTCATGTTGCTCTTTGTGGTGTTGCATGTGTTCTTACCTTTTCTATTCATCTTTTCCTCTAATAGGTGTGGTTGGGGCTGTCTGTGATTCTGTTGATTAATCTTCTAGGTGCCAGTGTATCCAAAGCTCAGATGGTTGTTCCTCGTGATACAGTCAGTGCCATGGTTCTAGTTACCCTGTTGGTCACTCTGTTTTCCTGGAGATCGCTCAGCACTCCTGATCTTTGCTCTACTTCCTTGGAGTTTGCTATCTCAGTCCTACTTTGGTCTAAGTTACCAGCTTTGACCTGTTTCTGTAAATCCTGGTCTGGATCCCCTCCTGCAGAGGTGCCTGGCTTGGAGTTGGTCCTGCAAGGGTCTCTGGCTCTTGTCTACTCCCTCAGAGTTCCCAGGCTCGGGTGCTCCCAAACCTGTAGAGGACCTGGCTCAGGCTTACTGCCTTAGTGGTTCTATACTCGTACTTAGACCCACAGACCCTGGTTCCTGCCTATTCCCTTTGATGTCCCAGACCAATGCCTGGATCCACAGTGGTCCTGGCTTAGGCCTAATCCCTCTGAGGTCCCAGACTCGTTTCTGGAGATCTCTGGTTCCTACCTACTCCCTCAGAGTTTCCAGATTCGTACCCAGACTGGCAGTGGTCCTGGTTCAGGCCTAGTTCCTCGGAGGTCCTAGACTCATGCCCAGACCCACAGGGGCCTGGCTTATGTCTATTTCCTTGAAGGTCCCAGATTCACATCTGGTCCCTCAGCAGTTTCTGGCTCTGGCTCTCTTGCTCAGCGGTTAATCCCCCTGTACCTGTTCCAGTGGATTTTGCTGTCTCAGGTCTGCTCTGGACAAGGTTGCTGGCTCAGTCCTGGTCCACCAATATCCCAGGACTGGATTGGCTCCCAGTCCCATAGAGCTTGCTTTCTCAGGCCCACTCCAGCCTAGGTAGCTGGTTCAGTCCCACTCCTGTGGAATTTTTTGCTTCAATCCGGCTCCAGCCCAAAGTGGAGTTCCTTGCCTCAGGCCTTGATTTATACTCTCTAAATCCTAAATGTTAGGAATCTATTGATGATCCATATGGAGCTTGATGTTGGTAGTGATATATCCTATTTTATTCACAGCGAGCAATAGAGGTGAATTTCTAAAATAAATAAATAAATGGATAAAGAAGAGACTTTTAACTTTGGACTTTTAAATACTGCTGAGACTCTTTATAGACTATGAAGACTTTTGAAGTTGTACTGAATGCAGTTTTGCATGATGATATGGCTACAAGCCTAGGGGGCCAGGGAGTGTGATGTGGTAGTTTCAATAGAAAATGGCTCCTATAAACTCATAGGGAGTAGCATTATTTGACAGGATTAAGATATGTGGCCTTGTTGGAGTGGGTGTGGCCTTATTAGAGGAAGTGTGTCACTGGCAGTGGACTTTGAGGTTTCAAGGGCCCAAGCCAGGCCCATTGTCTCTCTTTTCCTTCTGCTTGCCGATCCAGATGTAGCTACCTCTTCAACACCATGTGTGCCTGTGTGTCAGCATGCATCCTGCCATTATGATAATGGACTAAACCTCTGAACCTGTAATCTGTTCCCAATTAAATGTTTTCCTTTATACGATTTTCCATAATCATGGTGTCTTTGTACAGCAATAGAACATTGACTAAGATAGTACCTAATGTGTAACAATCTGTGACTTTTAATCATAGTATATAGAACGATACTGTGAGGCTCCTATTCTTTCCCCAATAATGTTCTCTGTTCCTCTTCTAGATTCCTGATAACATGAGGGTCCTTCCCACTCTAGATAATTGGTAAACACTTGTAAGAGAAGATAGTTTTTTCTCTAAAGCAATGCATATCCTCAGTTATACTAGAACACAATTCTATTTAATATGTTAGAGAAATGGATACATGAAATACCAGTAAATACCTAGTTAAGTAGGTACCTATATTTCTCTCTTGGAGCTAGAGTATTACTGAAAATTAAGTTGAGAACATTTATACTTATTCCATTTATACTTCCAATCAATCCTCCACTCTCCTCCTTCTTCTGCTATTGCTCATTTCCCATGGAGAACTTTTTTCTATCAAGCCTGTGATAAAGTAGAAATACTACCAAAATAAGAGAAAACGTCACAGAATAGAAACAAATTTGAGCACATGGTTTTAGCACAACTGTGCTCTCACTAAAATCAGATAAAACTATCCATACCTTATGGTCTGCTGCTGCCAATCCCCAGTCCTTATGTAGCGAGTTTTAAATGCTGGCAGTCATTGGAACCATGTGGAGAGCTTCTGAATGCACATTTCTTGGCCCCATTTTTAGAGTTTTTAATCCAGAAAATTTGGGCTAGTGTGGGGGTTTAAGTAAGAATGGTACCCATAGGCTCATATATGTGAATGCTTGGTCATTAAGGAATGACTCTACTTGAGAGTGATTAGTAAGTGTGGCCTTGTTGGAGTGGGTGTGGCTTTGTTAAAGTGGAAGTATACCACTGAGATGGACTTTGTGTTTGTCTCTCCAGAACCATGACTGCCTGTGTGCCTCTATGTTTCCCACTGTGACTATGATGGACTAAATCTCTGGAACCGTAAGCCAGCCCCAGTTAAATGCTTTCATTTATAAGAGTAGCCATGCTCAAGGAGTCTCTTCACAGCATTAGAACACTGACTGAGACAGTTAGATATCAAAAATTTGCCGTGTCAGCAGGGTTTCCTAGTGATGGCTACTACTGGCTCAAGGGCTCATCTGTGAAAGCCAGGGGCTCATGGACAAGAATGCATTTAACATGAAAAAATGTTGACAAATTAAAAGTTTTTCTTAAGTGGGTTATTCTCATTATTTTAGTGGTGTTTACAGTAAATTTTATAATCATAACAATATTATAGCATGTAATATTTTTTAAAACCTAGTAAAGAATGAGTTTCCCTCATACCAGTCTGGTCTGAGAGCTTGTCTGACTAAGACTAGAAGTCTGAAAGGCATTGGGCCCTAGCGCATGAACTTCAGTGTGCTGTAGGGGTACAGAGCGGAGCACAGGTGCCATCTGCTTTTCTCAGGCAGTACACGATGGCCCATAACTCCGGCCACAAGATTCACACAAAACACACACTGCTGCTCTTTTAATTAGATTTATTTTATGAATCATTGAAAGTATGATCATTGACATGGTTTTAAAATTCTCTGCTTTAGTTTCGTCTGGCCAAATATTTTGATAATGTGAGAATTTAGTCTACAAGTCAAGGGCTGGCAAGAATAATGTGGCTTGTGAAACCAGTCTGGGAGTTTGATCCAGTTTGGACAGATGCCAGGAGTAACTATTGAGCCTGGCATTAGAATTCTCTTGGAATAACTTTTATCATTTAGATCAAGTCAGTTCCCAAGCTGCCTTGAGATTCTCCAGGCAGAAGCCAATAGTTCCTCTCTTTGTACTTTTATTTGGATCTTTACTTTCTCATGAAAAAATTCTGTGCTCTTTTTTCATGGACTGTACTTTGTCGTAAATTGAAATGGCCACCATTAGATCATATCTCAAGTCACCCAATCCTTCCCAGTATGAATGTTTCTCTCCGGCTTCTTTAAATTTTTGTAAAAAATGGACAAGTCTTTCCTATTTAAAAAAAAATGTTTTTCCCCTGAAATCTGAGATTAACAATGCTTGATTTTTTCTATCTTATCCTGTTTATTCTTTCCTCAATGAACATGATTATGGCAAACTTATGAATAGAACACAGTTTATCTCTTAAGCAGCATTTTAGGCTGGGAGCAATACAGGTCAGTCAGTAAAGTGTTTAGGCTGGGAGCAATACAGGTCAGTCAGTAAAGTGTTTGTCCTGCAAACATGAGGATCTGAGTTCAATTCCCAGAATGAAGCTTAAGGAAAAGTTGGTGTGGTTCCATGCGCTCTATAAGCCCCAGACTGGGGAGGTGGACATAGGAAAATCCTGGAGGCTTTCCTACCTAGCTTATTTGGTGAGTTCTAGGCCAGTGCAAGGCCCTGTCTCCAAAGGTAGATGACACATAAGACATCTGAAGTTGTCCTCTGGTCTTCACACATGCGTGTGTGCACACATGCCCACACACCAGCAAAAACTACCCCAAATTTAGTTTTGAATCTTTACACACAAAACATTTGATATATTTTTGAAGAAAAGTATGTTTCTTAATACATAAAACCCTAGGAAGAACAGTATGCACTTAGTATTTATCCTGTGTTTCTTAGCTACAGATGTGAATTTTTCTGAAAAAAAAAAAGGCAATAATCAACTGGTTTGGAGAATTTATTTTCATGCTTGCATAATAATAATTATCAATCACATAGAAAATAAAACAAAAATATAAATATGCTTACATATGAAAGTGAGTGCCACTCAGAGGTCAAAATTTGAATTTTTTTAATCTTGTATGCTTTTTTTAAACATTAGTATTAAATACCATTTGAATTTAATAGCAAAGGGAATTCACTAAATCCTTGATAGTACTGAATAATAAGTATTTACATTTAGTGTTTGAGAGTATAAAATTAATGTTTAGAAGTAGAATTTTTGGAGCTATATTCCAACCATATTTCTTCCAGTAATACCACTGGAATACCAATAGGAAAGTATGCCTGTCCTTGACTCCAAGTTCTTTATAGCCTGAGACTTGTAGGTGACTGCTCAGCCCCAAAATAATCACACAGAAACCATAATTATTTGAAATACTGTTTGGTCACTGCCTTTCATTATCCTATACCATCTCTGAATGCAGTTATCACTCTCTCTTCCTTGTGTCATGCTTTAAAATTTCCTAGGACCCCCTTGATGCTCCCTTTTCCATGGCCACACATACTTTTCCTGTGAGGCCAATGCTAATTTCTATGGGTCTTCTGTCCTCCCTTACTTGTGGCATCTTAGCGTACAGAGCATTTCAGTTGCCATTTATTTCCATAGAGCATTTGTGCACATGTATCAGCTCCTCCACTTTCTTCACTGCACATGTCTTCTGGGGCGTAGGGACAGGGTAGACTCTGGTAACTGAACTGGTTTAATTATCCTCAAAATATATGTGTTTGGTTGATGTGGGATTCCCCTCTGTTTGCTGTGAATACCACTGGTTAATAAATAATCTGTGATAGGGTAGAGTAGAGCTAGGTGGGGAAACTAAACTGAATGCTGGGAGAAAGAAGGCAGAGTCAGTGAGAAGCCATGTAGTTCCTCCAGAGACAGACACCAGAACTTTACCCAGTAAGCCACAGCCTCATGGCAATACACAGATTGATGGGCATGGGTTAATTTAAGATATGAGTTAGCCAGAAATACGTTTAAGCTATTGGCCAAACAGAATTGCAAATAATATGGTTTCTGTGTGATGATTTTGGGGCTGAGCAGTCAGGAACAAACAAGTGGACTCACACAACAGTTGGTCATTTGTGAAAAGAAAAGTAGGCCTGAATATGGCGGGCACTGGCCTGGCCATTTATTGGTTTGGTCCATTTTCATTAGTTCCTCAACCTCTCTGTAACTCATTTTCCTCCTTTGAACAATTAGGGAAAAAGGTATTTATATTTATGAATATTCATTGAGACCATTATATAATGAGTCAGAATTAGTAGAATGCAGGTTATGTGCTGCTGTGTCAAATGGGGCAGCTACACTGTTCACATGCTTGGGACCAGTTTTGAGGTGAGCACTATTCGGTGAATAGGAAGGCACCTATGGGTCTCAGGATAGAGTTTCCTACGCTAAGACAAAGGAAAGGGGAAAAGAGAAAGTGAAGCCAGATTTGAACACGTCCTCTTTCCTTCCACTGCTGCAAAGGAGTCTGGAAACTGTAGTGTACTCTATTGAAACGCAGGAGGAAGACTCCATGATTAGAACAGGGTGGAATAACTCTGATCCTCAAAGACTAGGTGTAGTCCAAACACAACTGGGGTGAATTTTCAAAATGAAGTCCTAGTAACTTCCCTAGAAACTTTCCAGTGTGTCTTCTATCTAATCATCAAGAGCTCCTTAAGGATAGTCTTTCTCATTCAGGGTTTGGTGCATCCTCCACCTTTCTGTTTTATTCTTTCCCGTGGCTAAATGAAAGAAGCATCTAAAACCTTTTAATAAATATCCATTGTTTAGTGGTGACATTCTAGAATGGATAATTGAATATTAATAATATTATTAATAATGTTTGTATCAAATTGTTCTTTATCTAATGGTGGAAATTTCTTAAAGGCAGATAATGTCAGTTTTAAAATGGACTAATTTTTTTAATACTCAGTCATTAGAATATTTTTTCTGTTTCCATAATTAGGCACCCCCTAAAGGGGCAAGAGAAGTTTAGGATGTAACAGCTCTTTTTCATAGCCTAAAAATAGTAGCTTTTAAAAATTATTCCATGTCCTTCAGTGACAGCATGTGACTGTTGCCGCACTTTCTCTTCCATCAGCATTGTTTCCCAAGGGTTAGAGGGTTGTGAAGCGCATGGAAAATGAAGCACAATTATATATACTTTATATTTTCATTAGAGCCTTGAAGTTTTATTTTAAAACTTAAAATTTCATGTTGATTAACACCTACATTTAAACAGATTGGTTTATCAATTCAATGCCTTGTCACAACTCTTATAAGCTCTGTTAGAAAAATAAACATCTCACAACAATCTACAGTGTCAGCTTTTAATAAATACATAAAAGAGAAGTTAGTAGTCAACCAGTTATGTGAAGAGATTCATAGTATAGTATGTGAAATTGTCATATTTATCAATCTTCTGTATCATTTGAGGCAATTTCACCTTTCATATAATTCAAAGCCAGAAACAATACAAAATGTGTTCATGAAGAATTTGTTTTTCTTTGATCTTTGAACTATTTTATATTCAAATATTTTGATTTAAAAATACAGTCTATATTAAATATCTTTTTACAAAGGCAGTATTTATTAAGTGAAACAAAGTAAGATTATGTTATTGATAATTTAAAAACATGTCTAATCATTTTTGCAGATTTACAAACCTTAATAAAGTAGCTAGTACATGTAAAATAACTTCAAGGGTTAAATATACACAAAATGAATTTCTATATTAATGTGCAAATTTATACTTTCTTATAATTTAGAACGAAAATAATTTTATTCAATATTTCAAAAAAAATCTATGTACCATAGTTGTCATTGTGCAGACTTGCTATAAAATCACATTTGTCTGTGTAAATCAGTTAAAGTTCTTTACACGAATCACATGATCCCATCCTTGATGACTGCTGTGTTCTTCTCTTTTATGGCGTTGTGTTTGACAATTGTACTGAAATTGCTTGTGAAGAACAGACACCTGGTTGAAAGTGTTAGCATACAAGGATACATTTTATGCAGAGGGGTACTTCAGGTAGACACAGAGTAGTGTTATTACTCTCACATATTTGATTAAAAGCTGCCCAGAGAGTTGAACAATTGTTTCTCATAAGTCCTATATTTTAACTATGCAGTTTTGTAACCGTCATCACATGGGCTGGAGAGGCAAGCTATTAGAGGCAAAGAAAACAGAGAAAGAACAGAAGGGATAAGGAAAAATAAGAAAGTTTGGGGACCTGAGAGGAAATCTTTTCCACAAGATCAATCGGTTGCGTCATTTATTCTCTTGCAGCTGACATGAAGCATACAGTTGCCATTAAATCTAACTATGCTGTTTTCATGTAATATTTTTTCCAGTTAACTTATTTAAAAGTGAGATGATCATTTCAAACAATTCCTTCAAAAAAGTGGAAAGACTGAAGACCCTTGCAGGAAGCTTGGGAAGCCTCTGTATTTTACGGTGAACTTAAGACCCTTGCAGGAAGCTTGGGAAGCCTCTGTATTTTACGGTGAAAGCACAAATGGGAGCCTGAGAGATGCAAGGATACGAGCTGACAGCCACTGAGGTCAGCGTTGCGTGGTGTGTGGTTCAGTTGTATTGAAAACTGGCTTTACATGTTATCACAAATGAATTCCTAAGCATGTATAAGGAAAGGAATAACTGTGTACCCATGAATATCTAATTAAGTTGAAGTAGTGTAGTGTTTATTCCTACACAATTTTAAACACTGCATTGTAGATGATAATTTCAAAAGACATCACAGTTTTGGAGATTCTAAATTGAAAAAGTGTGTGTCCTAGAATCAGCAACACACGCTAGATATGTTTAATCAGTTATCATAACTAATCTGCCATACAGGGATTATGGATTATGAAAAAAGAAGGATTTGAAGGAATATTAATTACTTCTATATTCCTTTGAAAATGTTTTCATCACATGAAAGGAAATGATGTTTTTAAGGACATAAAGATAACTGTAAACTAAGTATTAAGAGTAAACAAAGAGAACACAATATTCATATGATTGAACTTCCTAGTGAGTTGCTACCTTTATAAAAACATAAATTACTAGTTGTGAAAATTTTAAATTCTTTGTTTTTAGTGGAACTGTCTTTGTCTAAAAGAGTGTTTAAATTCGTAGATCTTTGGAAATGGAGAACTTAGTCATATTATTAAATAGTTATTTTTTACAACCGAACATAATAGTTTGAAGCGTATGGTCAATTTCTAGAGAAGTGTGAATGGGAAAAACAGGAGCCAGGAAAGTAAGGAAAATCCATTGGGTATAATCTAGTCTACAAAGTACCAGAAGAAATATTCTATGGAGAAAAATATTCATAATCTAACAATATTAAATGATTTCAATGTTTCATGGACGTCTGTTGATATATACAAGAATATAGTCAATGGAGAGTAAGTAAATATTAAAATACTTGAAATTTATTCTTTGGTAAAGTTTTGCATTTAATGTATAAACAATTTTAATTTTTTGAGTTTTGAAAGATTTGCCTCTAGAAACATCTATTTTTAGTTCTTTTTATAAACTAAGATAAATTGAACATTGGGGCATAACTGGATTTTCAGTGAATTTTTAAGTGTTTTAGAGAATTATATGGCTTAATAAAGAGTAGAAAATATTTAAAAATTGTTTCAAATGTCTATAAATAAATGTATACTGCAGTGTAAAAATATCTCAGAAGAAACAACTTGCATATGGAGTGGATGTATGGAACATTTCTGAATAATTACACACCAAGGCACAAAATGCTGCCATGCCAAAAAATCATTCAAGTTATTAATTTTTCTAAGAATTTAAAATTCAATTAATTGCATTTACTGTCAACAACTCTCAAAAGACTCTTGCGGTTATATAGCATTAGAAAATAGTCTCTAAGTACATATATTATTTAATCTAAGAATACTGTTTCCCCTTACCTGTTAATTAATTTTATCTAATAAAATATTAATTCTCCTTTCACAAACTATTAAACAGAAGAACATCAATTATTCAAGTAAAATATGAGCCCTACAATCATTAAGAATTAGCTCTTAAGTTAACAAGAGAGAAAGGGAAACCACAAGACATCCCATGTGTTAAGTACATATTATCATCTGGCACTGAATTCCTGGCAAGGAAGTTTGTGTTTCCTGTGACAAAAACCTTGCTCCATCTTAAAATTAGTGCAAACTAGTGAAAGGCTGAAAGAGTACAGATCCTTGCTTTTCAAGGATTCCCTTTATGTACACTCCTTAGCTCGTTCATCCTGGGAATAATCTGTCATTCACAAACACTGCTCAATTTTAAGTTGCCAGCATTTAATTAGTGGATATCTTCCATTTTATTGGGGGGGGGGGACTGCAAAGCATCCAGTAATTTATATATTTATAAACGGAGACTGTATGTCATGAGCAGCAAAGTATGCTTTTCACACCAGCTTTCAGTGACCACAGTTTCCTGACACACAGTCACAGTATGCAGTGTTTTGACGATGCCCATCCCCCATGGAGAAAGAAGAGACAGTTCAAGTCAGCAGCATCACCACTGCACGTCTAAAGGACTTGTCATGTTTGCTGGCTGAGAATAACGTAAAGGCTTTCCAGGCCCTAGAGTGCAATATCAATGAAAGTTAGTCTTCATCAAAATGTAAATACCTAGAGCTTTCCAGTGCTGGGAAGCAGCAAATCTGCGAGAGACATTTCTTTAGATTCTTCTGTTGTCACAGGTAAAGCACGTATTACAAATAGGATAGTTAGAAGTTAGAATTTAAGTACCAAGCCTCTACAAGAAGGCTTAAGCTGAGCCATGAACAGCTCCAGGAGGTTTGTTCTTACAGCCATTGTGTGTAGGGAAGGGCACCAAAGCCTTATCAGAAGGTGGCTAATGAGAAAAACAAGAAGCTGCTTCTACACAAATACATTTAAAGTACTCTTTTCTACTTTGCTTAGAAATAGTGTCATGGAAATATACTCAGGACGCCAATGAATCATATTTTAACTTTTACCATGGGTGTTTTGCAGATTCAAGAGGTAGTGTGCTATTGTGCAATGCTGGCATGCAATTGCAAGGCAGATCTCTAACACTGCCACTTCATTCCTTTGTATTTTTGTGAAATCATTTAAATTTTCCGAGCCTTAGTTTCTTGACTAACTAAAGGGGGCAGGATTAGCTTATTTCCAAGATATCACCCACCCTTCTCCAATTTCATGCTGTTGTGGATCTCATGAGTAGGGTTGGGATGACTCAAAGAATGCCCTTAGATGGCACAGGAGGGCAGAAACAGTACCGCTTTCCATTTGGAAAATGTTGGTATCCAACTGGAGTGAAAATCAAGAGAGCACACTCAGGAAAGAGGGCAGTCCCCTTGAGGCAGTTCTGTAGACTCCTTGTGGATTTCAGGTTGCAGAGAGATCAGTGAGAGAGTGAAACAGCACATCCAGTTTGACAGGTAAGAAAATACAAAATTCTGCATCTCTGCCAAAGAAGCTGTGGGCTTAGATGACACTTTACAGTGACCCTTATTAACATTCAGCTTTAAAAACCAGTTCTAATAAAGTGACATTGTCATATAGATTTCTATGGCAGTAGTAACTTAGCACTTATGTAATCCAGTCGTCTATGACATTATAAACTTATTCCAGAAGGAAGAAAAAACAGAATATAAATGTAAAAAAGAGAAAATGTTAGAGTCAATATCCATTTTGCAAAAGAGAAGAAAACAGAAATGCACATGCACCAAACCCACACAGTTTTAAAAGCAACACCCCTAGGGTTAAGGTTTTATCTGCTCACCTCCAACTGACGTGAAGTACTACCATTATTCAGCTGGTTGTGCACATCTAGGCGATGCCAAATGGTGTGACTGACTGCTTTCAGTGACTCCTGGATCTTTTCCATCAGCAGGTTATGTACAAGAATCACTGCACCGTGGTAGCAACATCATTCCAACCTGTTTCACATCACTGTGTCTGGGAAGTGCAGGGATGGCGGGTACCTGTAAAGTGTAATCAGTGCTTTCCAGATGACCTACATTCTACGCTGATCTAAATAAGTTATATATTACAGTAAAGTGCTACAACACTAGTATCCAACAGTAGTAAGACACATAGTTCTCTGAAAAGTTCAGCAGCTGGGTGAGCCACATGGTTGTGAAGACACTTGCCAGTCTTCACGGCACACTCTTCAATTATTTGTCTCCTCTGTGACATTTCATATTGTACTTTTGCGGAGCAGTTGTGTGAAAAATCATCCAGTTTCCGGCAGTGTTGTTTTGATTGTTGCTGCTTTTGAGGTCTTCCTTCAGAAGCTGCCCCTGAAAGCCTCACAAGCACCGAGTTTGCTGACATCCATTTTTATTTCCTCGGGCTTTTCTCGCCGGTAGGTCACAGCTCTTGTGCAAACACTTTGCAGAATCAGTTTATCCTTAGTGGAGAAGAAATATCAGTGTTAGCGAAGAAACTGAGTGTTAGAAGAGGAAGCAACATTCTGACAGCTATTCTCTGAATTCACCAACCTTTGTGGAAGCAGACAGCCTGTAATCTGAGGAAGACTTTATCCTGTTACTATTCCATTGCAGAACCACCTGTCTGATGATGAGGACCTTAAGCAACCCAATCAAGAATGTAACTATGAATATGATGAAAAATATTTGCAGGTAGCTTGGGCCAGGTAAACATTCTGCAAGAAAGACAACAAATTGATGGGTTAAAAAAAGTTTAGAAAAGTAAACCAAAGTTTCTTGTCAAATAAATGATGTTTTCATTCCTATAACAGAAACGTTATTTACAAATCTGTATTTTCAAACCAGGAGGCTGGCATTAGTGCCTACTCAAAAGAGCAAACCCCTCTTGGAGAATATCTACAGTTAAAGATACATACGTACGTACATACACTTATATTTATATAATATTTGTAGTTTGCTATGCACAAATCTCTTACCTGCACGTAAGAGACTTTGTGTCTTTACAATAATCACAGAAAGAACTGTAGTGGTGTGTAATGCTCAACACTATGTGGAAAACATAATTTAAAAAATATCGAGCAGCCCTAAGCATTTAGCATGTGTTTCTCTTTTTATGCTTTCTCCAACTTTGTTGTTCAGCATAATGGAAAATAAAGTAAACATCTGCAGAAGCTAGACTCAGCACGTCTCTAATAGGCGAATAAATATTTCCTCTAAATCCTGGTGTAAGATTTCAGTGCTATTACACATCATGACTCCGAGAAGTGAGAGTGTCAAATCTCGGATAATACCCAAATATAGTGTCTCACTCTTTGCTGGTTAACTAATCTAGTCTGTTTGCTTACACAAATTCATTAAGTGTTCATCCAAGAACAAATACTTACTAGCTGAAGAAAGAAAAGCTGAGTAGGAGAGGGAGCATGCTGGACCTTTGTTTTAGCACCAGAGCTCTGGCAAACTGTCCTTGGAAAAGTTGCAGGCTCTATGCTTGCCTGAAGTCTACTCTCATCTCTGAGGAACATGGTTTCGCAATAATGGGTATTCCACAGAGCTCACAGCCTGCCCCAGATTCATAAAATCACTTCCTGTACTGAAGCATATGTTTCTCCACCCATTCAGCAGGCTTCAGGGATGGGGCTGAATGTGGCAGTTCCCTCTGAAAAGGCCTCTAGGGAGAGGATGTGCCAAGGCCATAAGCAGAGCAGCTAGCATCCAAGTACTGCTGATTCTGGCCTGAATGTCCAATGATTACTCAGTATGCCTCTTGAACAAGGCAAAGATTCAGTAATGGGGACAAGAGGTCTTTTCTAACTAGGTGGACTTAATAGAGACCATTTCTTACAATTAGTGACAAAAGACCTTGAGGAGGCCAAAGACACACCCACTCCTACTTATTGGAATGGAATCAACAGATGCCAGTGCAGTATAATGTTTCCTTGTTAACGATGTCATGGGGACAGAATACAAAATGTGTGTACAAAGGTGGTGCTATTTGATCTTCTATAGCTCCCTTCAGGTTAGTGACCCTCATGGCTTATGTCCTGACAGACTGATGTCCCTTAGTTGACCTAGTCTGCTCTATTGGCTGAACCCATCCTCAGAGGGACACATGGCTTGATCCCACTCCTGGCTTTTTGTCTGGTGGGAGCTTAGCCGCGAGACTGAGAGGAGACCCTGTAAGTGTGATTGAGTGTGATTAAGTGTAATTGAGGTGCCTAACAAATGCCCTTTTCCTCTCCTTGCACAACAGTTGTAAAGGGGAGAGAAGCCCTGTAGCTACTGATCCATTTCAGAAATATTACTAATGTATTAGCCAGAGGACCCTTTGAGGATTCAAATCTGCATGCATTTTCCCCATGTTCTTATGGACGGTCCAACATTTGCCCCTGGTCATGCTTTTCATAGCTGAGGTCCGGCTGGGCCTTTTTCTAAAGAGATTTAAGGAAATACTGTGTGCAATACCCCTTAAGTCAGGGTAGTGTTTCCTTAACATAATTAATGACATGTAGGGCCCTTCTTTATTAGAAGGCGCTAGGCTCTCTGGTGAGACTGCAGCAGCCTCAGCTGGCAGCACATGGGACTCTTTCCAAACTCACTGTGGGCTAAGATCAGCATGACAGGAATGAAATATAGGAAACTCAGATGTGCAGGATATTGCTACTCTGCTCTTCCTCTGAAGGCTGGCTTTTCATTTCTTGAAATAGTGGACGCAATAGGTTGGTTTCTAAAGACCTGACTGCAAGTATAGCTTCTATCTACACCTTGGACCTGTGCAAAAGGGACTTTGGGATTTTTTTGGCGGGGGGAGTACCCAAATAAACTTTTTTCAAAGCTGTTTTTGAACATAACTCTTTCCCATTTATACATCACCTTTGACTGGAGGGACCTCTTATTTTTTAAAAAGATTTATTTTTTATTATGTATATAATATTCTACCTCCACGTATGCCTGCATGCCAGAAGAAGGCATCAGATCTCACTATCAATAACTGTGAGCCACTATGTGGTTGTTGGGAATTGAACTCAGGACCTCTGGAAAAACAGCCCGTGCTCTTAACCTCCAAGTCACCTCTCCAGTCCCTGACTTGAGAAGCTTCTTTTATGTTCATTGCCTTATTTAGGGTCACTTAGTTTTTCAGTGCAGTTCTTCCCCTCTGTTTTATAGGTGAGGCATGGTCTCAGGGAAGTTGTACAAATGCGCTGTTTCTTCACTTATTATGCTTTAGCCTAAGGTCTTGAGCCTAAAACTAAGACATTCTATTTTGTCAAATTTAGAATCATTCACCTTGAAGTTTTATCTTTTATCCTTTCGTTTTTCTTTTTCTTTCCTTTTAAATGTAACAGGCAGGTATCACACGGCCCAGGCTGGCATTGATTTCTCTATGTACCTGAGGCTGACCATGAACTTAAGATCCTTTGGACTCCACATTCCAAGTTCTGTTATGTGCCATGATGCCCAGTTTTATGTGGTACTGGGCCTTGAACATGGGGTTTTACCCATGCCAGGCAAGTGCTTTCCCAACAGACTAAATGTCCAGCCTCATAACCTTTGGAAGTTAGGCATGTTGCAACAGCAGATTATCACTTCAAATCTTAGGGTTTGACTTGAAATAGGAGAATAACGTTTTGATAGATATGAGGAGGGTCAGCAGGGTCAGCAGCAAATGTAGGTTATGAAGAAAAATCATGTCTCCTGATCTCCTAGAGAAATTATTCTCCATGGGGCACCTATGCTTTGGCTTCTGGAAGTCTGTCTGGATAATTTGCCTGCTCCTTGGTGGAGGCAGGTGGCACAGGAAGAGAGCTGTGAAGATGAGAGGTGACTCCGGCCACTTTGCTATTCCATCTTTGGGAGATTAAAAAATGGAGCACCAACTCAAGGAAATATTGTGTATACAAAGAAGTACACTTCTAAAAACATATCTGAGGCAGAGTGGTAAAAGTTGCTTTCAAAGTGTTTATAAGGGAATAGTAAGAAGTCACTGCTACTTCCTTGAGGAAGTAAGTAGTTCTCCGCAGACCCTTCAGCCCCAGGAACCTCCACACACTCACCGGATGCTTGGTCCACACGATGCTGTTCCATGACAGCACAGGAGGTTTTACATTGACCAAGTAGAGCCTGAGACAGATTGTGAGAGTGGAGACACTGCATACAGCTCCTGTGCAGGAATGTGAAAGGGTTACTGCTTCAAAAAGGCAACACACTGATACTTCCTGTGAAAAATAAAACAACAAAACAGCAACTAATGGACACGTTTGGATTAGGTCCAATTGGAACTAATCCCAGGAGCAAGGCCTGGTGGCCCAGGAATCCCAGCTACAGGAAAGGCTGAGGCAGAAAGATTATATGTTCTAGGGCTCCTTAAGCTGTAGAGGAAATCCAAGACCAGCCAGGGTGAAACACTGTCTTAAAAGTTAAAAAACAAAACAAAACAGGATATGTTGCTTAGTAGAGTACTTGCCCAACATATGTGAGACCTGCATTAAATACCCAGTAGCAAATGAATAAACTCCATTATAGTAAAACATTGCATTTCTGAATGATTTAAATAAATTACTATGCTTATTTCTAAAATTCTTATTTGCATTACTGATCTGAGAAAGTACATGTTTTAAAAACTTGAACAAGCAAACCGTAGACACAGTGACATTTACACAGGTGCTCTTTTAGCAGGTCTCAGATTGCCATTGGAAAATATGTTCTAATAGCATCACTGGCATGTAACATAGGGCTTTCCATTTGTGCATCCCGAGTGCTTCCTAGCAACTTCAATTCTTCCACAAAGGTATTGTTATTAGTCTTATATCTTGTAAGTGGAGACTGCTCGTTCGTTTCCGGGGTACCCAGACCCTAATCCCATATCAATTTTTAACCAGAGACACAGAGTTTTAACACCTTATTGTACATCACACAGCTAAATAGCAATTAGTAGGCTAGCTGGCAGCCTCTATTTTCAGAAAATTATTTTAAAAAACCAACCAAACAAAGTAGTTTATGTAGATTTGTTCTAATTTTTCCAAAGCAACTTACTAACCAAAGATGGGAATTTCAGTATCCTAATTCTTAGAATTTCCCACTCAGTTTTTTTAATCATCATCATCATTATTTTAGAATGATAGTAACTAAGGATCCAGCAACTAAGGTTTAAAAAGGCAGAAGAAAGAATGAAAACAGCTTTCAGCAAGGATTGCTTTGCTCATGTTGGAGACAGAACATACCAGTTTTCACTGCAGGACAGATGGCAGGTTGGACAGTGCTCACAGAGGCGGCCAATGCTCCTGGGGTCAGTGCACTCACACCTGCCACACACACAGGTGCCTCTTCCGCTGCAAACTTGGCCCTTGGAATTGACACAGTGTTGTGCTAAGGCTGATGGACACTGGCACCGATCTCCTTCCCAGCCACTGAAGCACTGGCATCTGCCACCTTCGCACTCCCCATGCCCTACAACAGAGACACACCAGGATCAGGGTCAGCAGGCCCACTAATTTGTAAGCTCCCTTCATTTCCATAGGAACATTTAATAGTCCTATGAATGCAAACGGCATCAGTTTCTACTTGTTTTGACAAAGCACTGCCAATATTTAGGAGTGTTTGTTTTCAAAGCTGTTCTATTGGAGATAATTTTCTTCTACCAGTATTATTATGCTAACATATATGAACAAGGCCCCTACTTTGGTGGCTGCCTAACTTCTTAAATGCCATTATGCTTTCAAATTTTAAATTAAAATCACATAAATATAATGAAGCTGTAAAAGCTTCAGTGGGTTCCAGGCTACCCTCGTCGCGGTTACTAGGCCCCAGGAAAGCTTTGCAGAATGAAGGACAGGGCAGCTGTGCTACTGCTTCTGTGCATTCACAGAACAGAATGCAGGGATTAGCAGGACAGGCTTAATCTGTGCCATCGGCTGTTACTAGGTGATACAATGAGAAAGAAAAAGGGATGTGTGTGTGTGTGTGTGTGTGTGGCTGAGAGCATTTATGCAGATAATTAACTTCTTGAGAAAATTTTGGCTACACATTATTAAATGCATTTTAGACTATAGAAAGTGTCCAAAATTTAATATGTTAATGTGAAATAGAAGTCTCAAAAGGTGGTATATTTTATGTTTTATATAGTATTTCTCAAGTTTATTTTACTATAAATCTATGGTAAATCTTTACTATAAACACCCTTCCTTTTCACCCTTTTGATCTCCTTGTCCTTCCTCTTTCTTCCCTCTATTTTCTGCCTTCTTTTCTCTTCTCTCTCTCCCTTCTCTTATTGCTGAATACCTCACGGGCTAATTTTTCCATAAAGCCTACTGCTGGATCAGCTCAATTTGCTAAGTGTAAAACAAACGGACGCCCACTGTACCTCATTCCCTGATATAGCCAGCATGCTGACCTGTGAACATGAGTTTTCATGCCCAAAGGGATGTGGTAGGGAAGATGCATGTCAGCCTTGTAGCTTATGCTCACACAAGCAATCCAAAGCAGATGTTCAGTTGTTCTGTGTGTGTGAGGTGTGTGGTCACAATCATATAGACAGGGTAAATACATCGGTTTCTGAGATTATACAGCTGAACCTCAGGTTCTCATTGTATATGAAATTGCTTAGAAAGACAGTTCTGTTGACTGATGCTAGAAACTTCATTCTTTTCTTCGCTGTAAAATATTTCTTTTCCCTATAAAATATAATAGACAACTGCTGGTTTATTCTGAAGTTATCTTCCTTCCTATCCACAGTTCTAGTCACAGCTGAAGAAATGTGTAGAGTACAGAGCATTTTGTGTATACAATAGAATAAAAAGACGGCTTGTAATAGTGTGTTTCTGTACTTTACAAGATTTCTGCCTATACAAGAATAGAGAATTAAATTTTATATGTTTTGATTTTTATTTTCCAATAATTTAACACATATTTCCTTACTAACATGCACATAGAAAAGAGGGATTTTATGATAACTAAACTTACCTTTTCACAGAGAAACAATCAAGGAATTAAAATAACGGGTAGTTCATTTTAAAATATATTTTATTTTAATTTTCAAAGGCTGCATAGGTTTTTCTGGACTTTTACCAGTAGGTGGCAGTGAACTGAATTAGTCAAAAAATAACCTTGATATTTTTATCTTATCGCATTTCATTGCAAAAGCTGGTCTGTGTGTGGCCAGAGGAAACTCTTGGATTACTGAGCAATCAAGTGCTTTCTGAAGAATGTGTCCTTTGTACACTCTGTTGATGGTGGCTCTCCAAAAATCAACTGGTGAGGTCGGAGTGGCTGCAGACTTACAATATCATAGACAGTGATGCTTTAAGGATTTTCCAGTGTGGAATTATATTTTTTGTAGCTCACTTCCCCTCATCCTGACAGAAATAAAACCTCTGAGCAAGCAGGAGGGGTACCACTTGTCAGAATGAGTCAGACCTTTAGAGAAGAATATCCCCCATTCTTCTAGGAAATGTGTCAGCCATCACCCATAACTTCCTTTGCTGGCGTAAATCTTTCCAAGATCAAGGGATACATGAAATTCACATTTAATTTTAGCTTTTGATTTTAAAGAATAGTTGCTGTACTCAGACTAAAAATATAAATATGATCTTGCCTTGATCTAATTTTATAGACTATGAGGTTTTGTACTTTAATTTAGGGTTGAGTGATAATATTTTATCACATCAGGTTTAAAGATACACACATGTATGTGTCAATATAGTTGTAATTAATTCCAACTGCCTGTGTGTATCAACTCACCAGCACACACATTTCCATGGTGATATGGACAGGAAAAGTCATCCTTTTCACAGTATCTGCCATACACTCTTCCAAGCTTGGTTTTGTCACATAAACATTTCCCACAGACACAGACTCCTCGGCCACTACAGACAGGTTGATCCTCCTGCAACTTGCAAGTTTCAGAAGGAAGCTGGTCTTCATCAAAATGACATCTGCTGTCATCACACTGTGGACACTTGGGATCCAGGGCTGCTTCAGCACACTGTCCTTCGCACCCTTTGCAATCCTCACACTGGCAGTTGCAACTTTTGTGTATGTGGACTGTAGTGCTTTCATTGAAACCAATAGGTTTAATTATTGCATAGTTTTTTCCTCCTGTGACATCACATATTTTCATCACAACTGTTACATTGAAAAGAACCTAAATTTCAAAGGAAAAAGTAAATATATTTACATCCTTAGATACTGAGAATACTATATTCAGTAATAAGTGAATCAACAATGAATATCTTAGAGATACAATATGTACAAATCACACATTCAATCTCTTTCACATGTAGGTGCAGAACCAACTTTTAATTCCATTTTTAATTCACTGATCAATTAGAATTAAAGGAAGCAACGATTGCTAAATGGCCTGTAAATCACCATATGCCCACTTGTCTGTGCCCCCTTAGATAACTGGTTTCACAGAAAACTGGTGAAACTATGGTTTATTTTCTGAATTGGATATTTGGGGTTAGTAAACATTTGGTATTAGGAGCCAGTGAACCAAAGTAACATGTCTCTGCTCTTCTGGCTCAGAACCCTGAGGTATTCATATGGGCAATATTATCTATTTATATTCTAGTTCCTAGAGGCCAAAGTAAAGGCCCAGAGTTGATCTTTAGCATATACAGGTTGTCCATGAAGGAGAACACAATGCTATCTCTGATGTGACTCAGGAGAAAGAGGCTTAGGACTTTTTCTCCAATTTCAAGACCCCAATTCAGAATAACTCTGTTGTCACTCTGCCGAAGTCATTCCAGAACTAAACAATGTACCGGCAAGAATTAAGGATTTTTTTTCTCCTAGAACTACAGTTTATTTTTCTGACAGTTTTCTTCCTTGTTCTCTATTTCCTTGTTTTTCCATAACATGATTAATTTAATATCTATATTTTCTTCAGGTGCTTTGGCAAATCAGAAAGTTGATACACACAATTATACATATATATGTATATGTGTTTATGTGTATTGAACTGACATTCATTGCAATAATTAAATTCCAATATTAAAATAAAGTACTCTGGGCTTTTCAATTGAAAATATGTAGCAGGAAATGAAAGGCCTACACTTAGGCTTTTCTGTACAAGGCATTTGCATTGGATTTATCACATCAAAATCACTGCAGTTGGTGTCGCTTTGTATTCAGATTGTCTCTACCTCTAAGAATTTTAAGGATTCACAGATGTGTAAAATGATGTGGTCACTGCTATTATGACTAGTAGAATAAACTGCTCCTGGGAGTCAAACTGTTTATACAGCTTAGTTGAAGGGGATATATTCAAAGCAAGAAGGCCATGTAAGAAAATCACTGCTGTAAATTCAAGAGTCTTGGATTTGTTTTCAGGAGTTAACTTAGTGTTACATTGCTACAAAAAGCTTTTCTCTAGCAGAAATCAAATGTGTATTATACAAACTAGTATATGATGTCTTTTGAACAATATCCAAGTGATAAATATAGAGGAAACTACAGAATTAGAAGCTTGGAGTAATTAATTAAAGACACACGGCTTATGGGTACAATCACACTACCCACAGCTTATAATGTTCCCATGAGGAAAAATTTATTCTGACTGAAGAGGAAAAAGTGCTCTTTGACTTAATCTTAGGTCTTTAGGACTTTGAAAATTCCTCCTTCCCAACACAGGATATAATTAAAGTAATAAAATTACAGAACCTTAGAGTGTGAAGTAAGAAAGATTTGAAATTTTCTCACCTAGGTGATTCAGAGGCAGTGGAAGGAAATGATGCTGAAGAGCTGACACCCCAACCCCAGGACCCCAGAGAGTGTGCTCTGCCTGCTGTGCTCTGCTGTGCTCTGCTGTGCTCTGCTGGAGCATTTCTCATTTGCTCCTGCCTCTTGATAATGCTGACACTGGAGTTCTCCCTTGGCATCCCATACCCTTTCTAGTTATTGTATAAATGGTGTCATCCTTCCGATTTGACAACTTTTAATAAATTTCTTTTATCTTTTTCTTGAGGCCATCAAAAAGTGAAAGATTTTGGAACTCTTCGCTTTTATCAACTGTCCCATTCTTTCCTATGGCTACTTTCAAGTCCATACTCTGAGAATGAGCAGATTTGAAATTAAAAACACTTTGTCACTAGTATAACTACAGATACTGCTTGCTAGAAAGGATGTGATTTCCTCATTAGACCAATTGTGCCACAAAATGTATTGCTACTAATATTTAATAAGTATTCAACACAATACATACTTATGTTAACTTGAACATTTGAGAGAATAGTCAATTACGTTAAGAAGAAACTTTGAAAAGAGACAAGAAGGCTACTTTAAAGTTCAAACAAGACTCTTGTAGTTAGTAGCATTTTTTTTATAGTAGTTTGATCTTTTTCATGAGAAAGCACACCAAACAATTTTTCTTAAGAAAAACACACACCACATACTTCATCATTGCTTGTCACATTTCTACATCCAATTGCACCTGGCTTTCTGGTCCCATCCGGACAGATGGCAGTGATGTTAAAATAGACACCATGGACTTGGTTTTCCATTTGCACTTTTACTTCTGAAATGAGTTTCTGCAGAAACATTGGTTTTTATACATATAGCAGTAGTTAATAGTATAAGCAATAAAGCAGACTCATGCATATCATGTAGTTCTAGATTTAATATTTAACTTAATCAAAGCCTATCTCTGAAAAAATGAATAAAATGATGGTTCCTTTTAATAACCCAATTATATTTAAAACATGTAAGAAATACTGAATGATCAGCTTGTTGAAATGGCTTGATTTTCCACATGTCTATGATTACAAATTTTAATTACTTTGGAAATATTTCTCTTATCAAATGTTGAAATGATAATCTTTCAAAATCATACTGCTGATATTTAATGATGAAATTTAAAGAAACATTCTCATAAGTGAATTTTAACAATTTACAACAGGAAACATGATTTTGACAAAAAACAAACTTGAATTTTAAGTGCCTTAATTATCATAAAAAGTTAGTGTTTTATAAATATAAAGTTGAAACATATAGTTTTGTGGGGGTGGCATTTCTAAACTGTGGCTATGAACAGGAGTCCCTAGTGAAACACTGTCATACAAGGTTCTCGAAATAGGGCTTAGGGTTTTACCAGAACTCCATGTCCTTGATCCATAATGTTTTTCTCCAAGCCTTAATTCCAAAGTAGGACTTCTCAGGGGGTACAAAACCATGCATGTATTTACACCATCATTCATAGGCTCAGTCAGAAAACGTCTACTGCATGATGTCATGTACTGGGCACACACTAACTTCTTCCATCACAATCCTTCAGTTCCAAAGGATACAGCTACTTGAAATATATCATTTAGATGTGCATGCATTTGGTCACGTAAATCTGAGCCTGGTAGATGCAAAAATCCTGAATTTATACTTGTAAACAAAAATAACCGAAATGTGAAATATGCAGCTATGTAAGGAGAATGGGTTGTAGCATGTGAAGAAAAAACCTTCCAATGGCTTCTAATTCTTTAGTGAAGTAATTTTACTTCTTCAACAGTATCTCTGATCATGGAATTCTGATAACATATCCTTTGTTTGTTTTTCTCAAGTTCATGAATATTATTTGTGTAGACAAAACTACTTCAGACACATACACACAAACATGCACAATTTTCTCTTGCCATGATCTGCATATCCAGAGAATTCTGGTAAACTTAGAAAAAGCTTTCAATGGTGTGAAATAATGAGGATATGTACTGATCGTCAGGTCAAGACATGCCTCCCATGCCATGCTTTCCATTCCTGTAAATCTCAAACCACTTGGTCTTTGAAGTATCATGTGAAGACAAATTTCTACAATGTTTTTTCATCCTTGTGCTTTGGAAATTAAGGTTCTGGTGAAATGTTAAACTTCATCATTTTTGTCTAAAAGGTCTTGTAGAAGCCTACAAAATGCTGTTTTATAGCTAAGAGGTGTTGGGAGAGACACTATTTATTTTCTGATTCCTAATACTCCAATGAATTGTGAATTGCTTCTCTTTGGCTTTGAAAACAAACTTCTAAAAGAATTCTGAATACATATGCACATAAAAATAATATATTCTTAAGGAGATTAACTTAGTCAAAGTCAGTTTTTGTTAAGTTCACTAATATTCTTCCACAGCAAGGTTATACAGAAGCACAGTGGGATAAGGTAGTCACACATCTGCACAAGGCAAAGAATGTAAGGTCAAACAGTGCTGTCTACTTTTACTGCTTGAGACAATGTCTTACTCCTGCTTTCCTGTCTCGGTTTTCCTAAGTCTGACACAAAGGTTTAAACAGTTAGATGTGGTGCTTATAACACTGGGAACTCAGGAGCGGCTGAGGCAGCAGGGTCAGGAGCCCAAGGCTATACTGTGCTCACCAAACAAAGAAACAGAAAAGAAACCAGCTTGCGCGTGTTGGGATAATATAATGGAGCACACTGTAGGAACTGAAAGGACTGATGGCATAAACTCCCTTT
Organism: Ondatra zibethicus; assembly: GCA_004026605.1. NCBI lineage: Eukaryota > Metazoa > Chordata > Mammalia > Rodentia > Cricetidae > Ondatra > Ondatra zibethicus. The sequence goes on along the minus strand of PVIU01011801.1, from coordinate 33,340 downwards.
TCATTTGGATGACTTCTTAAGAACAAACTACTAATAGGAATGCTGTGTGGATATGTTTGGTTTTTCTTAATACAAAATTCCATGGATCTAACGTTTTAAGAAATTTGTATGAATGTTTTTCCTGCATGTATGTAAGTGTGTGCAGTGCTGATGGAGACCAGAAAGGGGTAATAATGACGGACCTCCTGGAACTGTAGTTAGAAACTGTTGTGAGCTACCATGTGGGTGCTGGGAACCGAACCTTTATCCTTTGGAAGAGAAGCAAGTGTTCTTAACCACTAAGCCATCCCTTCAGCCCTAAGATCTAACATTTTTTATATGATAGTGAGAAACATAATTCAAGATATCCAAGTTCATTTAATTCTATGTAGTTTTCAGACAGTAAAGAAATCCTCTGCAAAAACAAACCTAGCAAGATTTATTTCTTTAAAGAAGAATATGTTTAAACAGTTTCTTCATTTTCTGCCCTGCGTCTGCTTCCCACCTCCGCCTCCCTGCTTTAAACCCAAGTTGCAAGCAGGTGCTGCCTGAATACAATTAACAAAGCAGCCTGAGCGTCTCCCACAGCTCTGTGGCTCTCTTGACACTTTAATTCTCCATGGCAGGCAAGCAGGCAGGTAGAAAATCTGGAAAAGTAAGACTTTATAACTGGCCCATAAATCCATGGAAGAATAAACCATAGTTTTTGATACTCTGTTTAAAAAAAACAAAGAAAGAAAGATAAACAAACCATATCACACAGCTGGAAGCAGTTGAAAAAATTCCAGTAACACCTGGAATTTCATCCCGATACCTCTACTTATTGGCTGTGTGCACTATGGTTAGTTTGCTTACTTCTTTGTTCCTACAAATATACAATGGGACTACTAACTGTTGCCTGATAAGTCAGGTGTGTGGATTAAGTGAGGTCATGTATAGAAAGTGATGGACATGAAAAGAAAAGTTAGTGGTAGCAGTTTTATAGAGCTTTCTAATGAGAAATGATCCAGTTTGAGAGACCAGATGTTTCCTTAAACCGTCATGCGTCTCTTCTCCCCAGGACTAATGACAGCTAATGACCCAAACGGACCACTGGGAAAGGAACTCTGGCCTGTTTCGATGAAAATGATAACCGACTGAACACTACAATGACTGATCATGGAGACCCTTCCAAAGCCTTCTCAGTGATCTCTATGTCTTAGAGAGTCCATTTACCCCTAAATATTGTTCTTTAAATAACAGCATGGTTTTTGTTTTATTTTGTTGCTAAATTTATGATGTAGGAAACTATCCATATTTTTGTGACAAGCTGGTGACTCACTGAACTTTCAACTTGGAAGGAAACTTAGATGGCTGGACCAATCTTGGTTCACCTGTCCATGGGACAAGTGAGGCACAGAGAAAAGAACTGACTCTTCCAAGCATCAGACACCATTGCTGGTTTGTGGTCCATTTAGGGATAACCCCAGCTCTAAATTCCCAGTCTAACATTCTTTCTGTCACTCCTTGCAAGATGCAGCAGTATTGCTTTGTACCTTGTCACAAAAATGGTAGTAAAAGTTGACTTGGAGAAAACTGCATGGGCGGCACATACATACCTTGTAGGCTTCTACTACTAAATTGTTGAGATTTGCAGCCTTGGATTCTATCTCTCCAGCAACGGCACCAGGCAAAAGGGGCAGAAGGTCCTGTCAAACATGTGAGTCACAGATACATGATATGATAGTAGCATGGGAACAATGAACAATCAAGACATTAAACATTTTATAGCTCTCTGAAAGGCAAGTCATTATGTGAATGATAAAAAATGACAAAAACCACAAGCAAGCTAAGAGAACTTAGAAACGTCAGTGTGTGTGGTCTTGTGTGTAAATGAGTATTTGCTATATGTCCTGAATTACATGACCTCAAACCCAATTAAAGTTAGCTCAGCATTTCCTAAACTATTTTTAACATGAAAAGAGCTCTGTGGGCAAATAAGTTGATAAAGCTCTGTGGCTGCTTTGAGATTGAAAATGATGCACACTAGAACTGTAATTTGCAAATACTTTAATATTTATAATTGGTATTACCAGTTCTCTTTTAGTTCCTAAACTCTGTTCCCACGTGACATAGGAACATGTTTAATATAAATACTCTTCTGTGGAATGACACTTTGGGACAAGCTGGGCCAGATGGAAGGTCATAGGTAAGGTGTGAGCTTCATGGAGCTGATGAGTAAAACTCTGGGTGTCTCTTGAGAGAATGAGAATGAGCAATAGCTTCCCAGTCTACTGTGCAGAGTTATGACAAGGAAAGCAGCTTATGAAAGCACCAGAGTTCACTTTTCTTATTCTTTTTTCTACTTATAAGCATCACCAAGTTATGTGTGCCAGCCAGGCTTAGACAGAATGGATCTGTAATCTCAAGTCATGGGGAAATATATCACTTAGTAATTTTAGTGTCCCAGCAAAGAACTCTCACTAAACACTATGATAAACTGTTTTGAGATAGTTTCAATCCTTAGGGAGCAATTTCACAAAGCACCATACACATGACACAATGGAGGTACGCCTGGGTGTTGTGAGGAGAGACACCAACAAGCATTTCAATATGAGGAATATTGTCATGGACCATTTCCCCGAGAAAGTGACTTTAAAGCTTTGTCCAAAGGATAAGTGAGAGCTAAGCAAATAAGGAAGGAGAATGGATTCTATAAGATGGGAAGAGAGCAAGAAGCACGCACCCAGGAAGGGTGCAGCCTGATGAGCGTATGAGCACAAACAGTTAAACGCAGAGCTGAAGAGACAAGTTCAAGGCAGGAAACAGTTTAGGGAATGAAGCTAGAGAGATAGACGAGGTCACATGGTTTTCTTTGTCCTGAGAGACTTAGTTGTTGAAAGCAAAAGATGATTTCAACAGAACATTCAGCTTTAGAGAATATTTTTGATACGCCTGTGGCTTCAGTGGATTGTCTAGATAAACAGGTAGAGAATGGGCCTAGGAGACAGTAACCAGTGCCATTTTAACCCAGATAAACGTGGTTCATAAAATGACACCTGTCAGGTAGGCTGCTTCAACCCCCCCACATTGATTGGACCCTGTAAGCTACAAGTTCCACTTCACCCCCAAACCCACCAGAGGAACTCTGATGCACAGTCTGTAATTGCACAAAGCTAGCCAAGAGGTGAGTGATTGGCTCTCCAGCCTTTGATCAGACAAGTCCACTCTACCCCCATAACCACCCATCCCTGGAGACCCCAGTGACTCCCTGAGACACAGACACTGACTGCAAGGATTGGATCAAGAGGCAAAAACACTGCCTGCACCAACTGGAGGAAGAGATGGGTAGGTACCAATGCAAGAATTCATTCAACAACCTAAAAAGCAACACGGTAACACCAGAACCCAGTAGTCATACAACAAGAAAACCTGATCACCCTAACCCAGGAAAAGCAGAAAAAATGATGTTAAATATAACTTTATGAAGATGATGGAGGCCCTTAAAAAGGAAATTTAAAATTCCCTTAAAGAAATGGAAGAAAAGACAAACAAAAAGTTGGAAGAAGTCAGTAAATCTCTTAAAGAAACCCAAGAAAAAGCAATCAAACAGGTAAAGCAAACAGTTCAAACAGTTCAAGACTTGAAAACTGAAATAAAGGAAAGGAAGAAAACACAATCTGAGGGAATTCTGGAAATGGAAAATCTGGGTAAACAAATAGGAACTATAGAATACAAGAGACAAAAGGGAGAATCTCAGGCATTGAAGATACCATAGAAGAAATAGATTCATCTGTCAATGAATATGTTAAATCAAGCAAATTGTTAACACAAAACATTCAGGAAATCTGGGACACCACGGAAAGACCAAACCTAATAATGACATGAATAGAGGATGGAGAAGAACTCCAGCTCAAAGGCACAAAAAATATATTCAACAAAATCATAGAAGAAACATTCCCAACCTAAAGAAGGACATGCCTATGAAGGTACAAGAAGCTTACAGAACACCAAATAGATGGAACAAAAAAAGTCCATTTGCCATATAATAATCAAAACACTAAACAGACAGAATAAAGAAAGAATATTAAGAGCTACAAAGGAAAAAGGCCAAGAAATACATAAAAGCAGACTTATTAGAATTATACCCATCTTTTCAATGGAAACCCTGAAAGCCAGAAGGTCCTAGACAGATTGCTGCAGACAATAAGAGGCCACAGCTTCACCCCAGAGATGTAGAGATGGTTCTACATGTGAAAATATATCCATGTAATTCACCATATACATAAACTGAAAGAAAAAACATGATCATCTCACAGGATGCTGAAAAAGCTTTCGACAAAATCCAATACCCCTTCAGGATAAATGTCTTGCAGAGATCATAGATACAAGGAACATATCTAAGCATAATAAAAGCAAGATACAGCAAACTGACATTCAACATCAAAATAAATGGAGAGAAGCTTAAAGTGATTCCACTAAAATCAGGAACAAGACAAAGCTGTCCATTCTCTTCATCTCTATTCCATATAGCACTCAAAGTTCTAGCTAGAGCAATAGTACTACAAAAGGAGACCAAAGGGATACAAATCAGAAAGGAAAGTCAAACTTTGACTATTTGCAGATGATATGGTGTTATACATAACTGACCCCAAAATTTCTATCAGGGAACTCCTACCAGGGAAGATAAACACCTTCAGTAATGTGTCAGGATACAAATTCAACTGAAAAAAAAAATCAATAGCCCTCCTATATACAAATGATAAACTGGCTGAGAAAGAAACATCACAATAGCATCAAATAACATAAAATATCTTGGGGTAACACTAGCCAAAGGAGTGAAATACTGTAGTCAGGGCCTGTTCATTTGTTCCTGACTGCCCAGACATGAAATAATTGCACAGAAAATATATTATTTTAAACACTGCTTGGCCAATAGCTTAAGCATATTGCTAGCTAGCTCTTATACATTAAATTAACCCATTTCCATTATTTTATATTTTGCCATGAGGCCTGTGGTTTACTGGTAAAGTTCCCAGGTGTCGGTTTCCTTTGGCAACATCTCCATGGCATCTCCCCGACTCCATGGCATCTCCCCGACTCCATGGCATCTCCCCGACTCCATGGCATCTCCCCGACTCCATGGCATCTCCCCGACTCCATGGCATCTCCCCGACTCCATGGCATCTTCCCGACTCCATGGCATCTCCCCGACTCCATGGCTTCTCCCCGACTCCATGGCATCTCCCCGACTCCACCTACTCTTTCTGTACATCTCAGTTCTGCCTGGCTTTACTCTGCTAAGCCATTGGCTGAAAGCAACTTTATTCATTAACCAAAAAAAGCAACATATATACAGAAGGACTTCACACACCAAAAGACCTGTATGACAAGAACTTTAAGTCTTTGAACAAAGAAACTGAAGAAGATATCATTAAATGAAAAGATCTCCCATGCTCTTGGATAGGTAGGATCAACATAATGAAATGGCAATCCTATCAAATGCAATCAACACATTCAATACAATCCCCATCAAAATCCCAACACAATTCTTCACAGACCTCAAAAGAACAATATTCAACTTCATACGGAAACACAGAAAATCCAGGATAGCCAAAACAATCCTGTATGATAAAGAGACTTCTGAAAGCATCACCATCCCTGACATCAAGCTCTATAGAGCTACAGTAATGAAAACTGCTTGGTATTGGCATAAGAACAGACAGGTGGACCAATGGAATCAAATAGAAGACCCAGATATTAATCCACACACCTATGAACACCTAATTTTTGACAAAGAAACTAAAATTATACAATGGAAAAAAGAAAGTATCTTCAACAAATGGAGCTGGCATAACAGGATATCAGCATGTAGAAGAATGAAAATAGATCCATATCTCTCCGCATGCACAAATCTCAAGTCCAAATGGATCAAAGAGCTCAATATAAATCCAGCCACACTGAACCTCATAGAAAAAACATTGGGAATTAGCCTTTGGTGCACAGGCACAAGATACCACTTCCAGTAGCACAGACACTGAGAGCAATAATAAATAAATGGGACCTCTTGAAACTGAGAGGCTTCTGTAAAGAAAAGGACACAGTAAACAAAACAAAACAGTAGCCTACAGAATGGGAAAAGATCTTCACCAAACCCACATTAGACAGATGACTGATCTCCAAAATATGTAATGAACTGAAGAAACTAGTCATCAAAATACAAATAATCCAATAAAAAATGGGGTACAAATCTAAACAGAGAATTCTCAGCATAAGAATCTCAAATTCTTGTCAAAAAAAAGACAGAAAAGTATCAAAAAAGACACTTAAGGAAATGTGCAACATCTTTAGCCATCAGGGAAATGCAAATCAAAATGACTCTGGGATACCATTCTATACCAGTCACAATGGCTAAGATCAAAACCACCAAGGATAGCTTATACTGGAGAAGATGTGGAGTACGGGGAACACTCCTCCATTGCTGGTGGGAGTGTAAACTTGTATACAGCCACTTGGAAATCAATATGGCGGTTTCTCAGAAAATTGGGAATCAGCCTACCTCAAACCCAGCAATACCGCTCTTGGGCATATACCCAAATGATCCTCAATCATTCCACAAGGATATTTGGTAAACTATGTTCATAGCAGCATTATTCATAAGAGCCAGAACCTGGAAACAACATAGATGCCCCTCAACCAACGAATGGATAAAGAAAATGTGGAACATTTATACAATAGAGGACTACTCAGCGGTAAAAAAAACAATGACATCTTGAAATTTGCATGTGAATGGATGGAACTAGAGAAAAACATCCTGAGTGAGGTCACCCAGATGCAGAAAGGAGAACATGGTGTGGACTCACTCAAAAGTGAATATTAGATGTAAAGCAAAGGAGAAGCAGCCTATAGTCCACAACCCCAGAGAAGCCGGGTAACAAGGAGAACCCTGAGAGACACATACTTAGATTCCCCCATGGGAAGGAGAAATAGACAAGCTCTCCTGAGAAAATTGGAATTCTGGGGGTCAGGGGATAAAGGAGGGCAGAAGGGAAGGAAGAAGGGAGAAGAAAAGGAGGGGAGATAGCTTAAGAGAACAGGATGGTTGAGATGGGGGAAGGACAGAGAGGGAGAACAAGGAAAGAGATAACTTGACTGAGGGAGCCATTATGGGGCTAGCAAGAAACCTGGCACTAGAGAAATGCCCAAGAATCCACAAGGATGAACCCTAAGCAATTGTGGAGAGGGTGCCTGAACTGGACTTGCCCTGTAGTCATATTGATGGCTACCTTAATTGTCGTCATAGAACTTTCATCCAGCAACTGATGGAAGCAGAGGCAGAGATCCACAGAGGAGCACTGGGCTGAGCTCCCCAAGTCCAGCTGAAGACAGAGAGGAGTGAGAATATGAGCAAAGGGGTCAGGACCATGATGGGACTCCCCATTGAAACAGCTTACTGGAGTTAATGGAAGCTCACCCACTCAGGCCCAACAATGGGGGAACCAGAATAGGATCAAGCTAGTCCCTTGGAATGTGGTGACTGTTATATGATTGGTGCAGACTGTGGGGCCACTGACGGTGAGACCAGGATTTATTCGTACTGCTTGTACCTACTTCTTGGAACCCATTGTCCCTGGAGGGATACCTTGCTCAGCCTAGATAAAGTATGGAAGGCCTTGGTCCTGCCTCAAAGCAATGTGTTAGACTTTGTTGACTTCCCATGGGAAGCTTTACCTCTCTCTGAGGAGTGGATGGGAGGCTTGGGGGGAAGGTGTAAGGAGTGGGACTAGGATTGTTATGTGTTTCCTTAAAGAATAATTAATTAAAAAATGGCACCTGTCAGAATACCACCAGTAGGGGTACTTGGAACTCTGCACAGAGCTCGTCAGGCTTGCACAGCACAGTGGTTCTTACTTTGCTCACAATTCAGTTGATCAGAAACTTTTGTATTTTATCAGTCAATGGCATATTTACAAAGAGAGGGAAACCCTGGTGTCAGTGGCCAGTAACACATGATGAAACAATAAGAAGTAGAGATACATGAGACAAAACCACAAAAGACTGCACAGAAATTAAAGGTCAGCTGGTAAAGGTTAAAAGCCCAGGATTTGACTTGTTACAAAACCAGGCAAGATTTTAACCTCTCTAAATGTTTGCTCTTCTTGAAATGAGCATGTTCACAATGCCGTGCTTGTTCAGGGTAGCTAAGAGAACTGCAAGAATGGCTGTCTCTACGCTCCAAGTCTGAAAGTTGAGAGGGACTCAGCAAACAGAAGCTGTTTGTGGTTTGCACCATTCAATTTGGGCCAGAACCAACTCTTGTGAATTTTGATTTGCTATTATGTTAAAAGATTATTCCATGGTGTGTATATACATTTGGGGAATCAAGGAATTAAAGTCTCATCATAAATTTCAAAGAGAACTAGCAATACACATAAAGTTGCATTATCAGGTGATAGCATTGTCACTAGGAATGAAGTTAACTAGTGAAGGAAACACAAGCTTTGTGGAAGATGGAAATGAGTTTCAGCATTTTTTTTTGAAGTCAAAAGAAAATGTGGTCACTCAAAGGTTTAAACTAAATAAATCAATAGGTAAATAAATAAAGGCAAAGCAAATGGGACACGGCAAGAGGTTTGGAGTAGAGAACAGAGGGGAAAGCAAACCTTGTAAAGGAGATGAAGGCTGAGTGAGGAGAGGACAACTGAGGTATAATGGTCTCATGGAAACAAGTAACAGAGTGTCTTGGAAAAGCCACCCTAAGAAGCCTGTGAAAGAAAAGTAGTGCTACAGGTACAGCCCACTTATCTCTTGGAAGCTGCGTGGCACTCCAGATTAGTATTGCTGTAAAATGTTTGCTTTCCTTGTGAGTCTCACATACACCGAAGACAATTGAGATAATTATCACAGAGATAATTGTTACGTACAAGCTATATGCTAGCTTAGCCACTTCCACGGCTTCTGCTGGTTCTTTGCTTCATCATCTAGACCAAAGCTAGGTGCTGTTGAAAAATCAGTACATCTAAATACAGTTCCTACACTCATGACTCCTTTGAAAAGTCATGGAAGAAGGGACAAAGAAATTACAAGGAAGGGGGACCAGGATGCCTGCTCCAGTCATGCTAGGCATGACTGTGAAGCTTCACCCATGAAATCTCAACTGTCTGACTACCTCAACAAGATCTGTCTAATGATGATACCAGTCAACATAACAGCATGGATGGAAGCACTTTCACAAGGCTCCACCCTTAGGTGAAAGGTTACAAGGCAATCAAAGGCTACAGAAAGAAGAATCATTTTTCTCTAGGGATGAGTCCCTGACAGGTTTTAGTAAATTATCTAGTCCCAAGTCAGACCTGAACACTTGTATGTAAAAGTAACACTAAATCAGAATATATATATTCTGTATATAGGCATCTATTTTGTATATATGTATCTACTACGTATATATTCATATAGGTGTATATATTTAGCAATAATAAGATGTTATTAATTTGAGGAGGAGTTGGGGTCATGTGGAGAATTGAAGAGGGAAAGGGAGGAGGAAGAAATGATATAAATACAGTGATTATGTATGAAGTTCTCCAAAAAAAATTATAAAAAGCAGACAGTTGGTGTCCTGTAGTCTTAGCCTATTTTAAAGATGTGGCCATGAGCCATGGTACAAACAGGACTTCAGCCATGAAAGGGACAGAGTTGGAGAATGAAATACTTCTCATCTGACGGAGGTTTTCCATTATTGTTACATTCAGTACCAGCTTGGTTGTCTGGCTGCGTCCTTGTGTGTTGAGTACGGTTTACATACAGCTTTCAATGCCCACATGTCATGGTCCTAGAGTGTCACAGATTTAGATGGAATTTGCCCCTGAATGCTAAGATAAGATATTATAAAGTTACCTTGAGACATTACTAAATTTAGAGTGTATCAGAATCCCAGAACCTCCGCCCTGCTTCTGAAAACTGCCTCGCTACAAGCACTAGCCCAAGCATTTTAGCTTCGATGTTGCAGGCATGAACATACCTTGTACCAATGAAACTGCTTTCCTTGAACTGCAAAAATGACATTTATGTTGTTGTCTATTAACTTTTCAGAAAGTTGGCCTAGTGACGGATGTTCCTGTAATGGAAAATGAAACAAGGGAGTGAAGTTCAGCAACAAAGCCTCACACTTTTAGTACAGAGAAACCAAGTGACTTAGCATAACAACAGCATATTTTATTGCTTATGACAATCAAGGAACATTTAAACTCTTTGCAAATGCAACACCTATATTCATGAAGTCAGGATGTCTTGCAAGCAGAGCTCCATCAAAATCTACAACTTAGAAAAAGTAAAGATGGTCAAATTCACACAATAAATTGAGAATCAGAACCTTGTTAAGTTAATGTTGAAATGAAAATGATGTAACAAGTAGAGACATGCAAGTGACAGTGAATTCTGAGGTGAAAATCAGAAAGTTTTGAAGTGCAAGACAATAAAAATATATATTTCTTTATACATATCCATTGTGTATGCACACAATTGTGTATGTATGCGTGTGCATACGAACATTTGATTTGACTTGTGACATAGAATATATAAACTCTTCAGATGTTGAAAACCCTGTGGCTTTCACTTGGATAACAGAAGCTCTCGGTTCTATCCTCTAACATATGCTTGAGAGATCCATCTTCTACAGTTGCTGGGTAATTAGAAAGATGACAATATACATTAAATTAGAAAGATGTATTCTATAGGGATTCAAAGCTAATGGTACTCCAGGATTTCTACTTTTACTTCTTATGTACAATGAATGATAATGACTTTTTAATTTATTGTTATACTTTTTTTTGGTTGTACAATATACTGGGAGCCATTTTACCTTGATAAATAGAATATGAAAAGCCAAATGTAGCTTTTTTGTGTGTGGTGGTCATTAGAAAGCTAGGGATGCTGGGCGGTGGTAGTGCACGCCTTTAATCCCAGCACTCGGGAGGCAGAGGTAGGCAGATCTCTGTGAGTTCGAGAACAGCCTGGTCTACAAGAGCTAGTTCCAGGACAGGCTCCAAAGCTACAGCAAAACCCTGTCTTGAAAAACCAAAAAAAAAAAAGAAAAAGAAAAAGAAAAAAAGAAAGAAAGAAAAAGACCCAGAAAGGAAGGGATTCATTAGGAGAGAAAATACACTTTAGTGCAATGATGAGAATGCAATGCAGTGGTCAGGTTCTTGCCTAGAGCACAAAATATCCTGGCTTTAATTCTCAGCAATGCCCTCCCACCTCGACCTCCTGGTTGACAGCCACAAAAGCTGCTATTCACTGTTACATAGAAGGCACAGTGCTGGGGTTATTTCTTTCCATAAATGTTCATCTAGGAGTTAAATTAATGGTTTCAAGCAACAGAATCATAATTAAACATCTGCAGAGGGATGATGTCAGACTCTACTTGTTGTGGCCTCTGACTATTCATTGGTGCCTAATTGTAGGAGCAAAAGGGTTGTATGACTGAGCCCACCTAGCTTCATGTAGGTCAAGGTCAAGTTGTTCTATAGTTTACCAGGTGTCTTAATTAGGGTTTCTATTTCTGTGAAGAGACACCATGACCATAGCAACTCTTATAAAGGAAAAACATTCAATTGGGGTGACTTACATTTTCAAAGGTTTAGTCCATTATGATGATGTGACATGGTGGTGTGTAGAAGTAGCTGAGTGTCCTACATCTTGACTTGCAGGCAAAAGGAAGTGGGCTGTCACACTGGGCATAGTTTGAGCACCTGTGAGACCTCAAAGCCCATCTCCACAGTGACACACTTCCTCCACCAAGACCACACCCACTCCAACAAGGCCACACCTCCTAATAGTGCCATTCCTTTTGCAGGCCATTTTCCTTCAAACCACCATACAAAGTTGCACCTAACAATGCTAATCGAACTTAGTTAACATCTCTGTAATATGAAAACTATGTGAATTTAGTAATAAATCTGAATTAACTAGTCTTATTTACAGCCAATGTTCTGCAGCCTGCATGTTAAATTTATGCATCTGGACAGATGCAGCCTTTTTTAAAAAAATTCTACTAGGGCATCAGGTGTACTCAGGGTTAGAGCATATGCTTAGCATATATGAGGTCCTGGGCTCAACCTGCAGGAGACAGCACAGCAAAACTTTGTCTGATTTGTATTTATTAGTTGCATTAAATGTGATATGAGTCCAATTCATGAAAACACCTGAAAAGTATTAATACATGAGTTTACATGTAAAAAATTCTGCCCAGAGCAACTTTTAGGAATGTAATTTTGAAGTAATAAAAAAATTCCCTAAGTATAAATTCTTCAAGCCAAATCCCAATTCTTGTTCCTTAAATAAAGTACATGACCTTAAAATAGATTTGTGGCAGTTTGTGTAACACCAGTTGAGTTACAGGGAATAAGTAAGAAGTAAAGGAAGCGCAGATACACTGGGAATATTGTTTTAATAGCAACGGTTACTTTTAAAACATTTTCCTTTGACAAAAACAGAACAGCTTGCCCAGCGCTCAGTCTTCTTACTCTAAGATAAGAAAAAACAGCCCATGCGCTTAACCAGCTCCTACCTCATCCACACAAAGTCAATATTTAAAGAGCAGTTGAAAATATGAGTAGCTTTAGGAGCCTTTGAAATTTCTTCTCTCGTCTACAAAGAGGAAGTCATGTTAGCCAAAATTAAACAAAATTCAAGTCTAGAACATTCACTCTAGCTGGTCAGACGATCACTGAGAACTTTCATCTGACTCCTATGTTTAAAAGAACATTGTTTGCCTCTTGAGAGAAATCCATTTTAAAATAAAAATCCCAAGTACCCTGAGGCAGATTTTTTTTTTAGATTATAAATTTCTAACACATGTTTAAATAAACCACTGTTGACAAGTGGTTGTGGATTAATGGCCATTTCTGAAGCTTCCTCACCTCTCCTCCATGAAGCACACTATCTTTTGAGCATTTTATCTTCTATGTCTTTTTCCCGCTAGCAGGAAAATGCACTCTCGCTTGAGCCAGCTGCCCTGTCCTGGTGATGTCATGACTCCTCAGCTCTAGCACATATCCCTCCTCCCTCCAACTAATCCATTATTATATTGCTTCTCTAAACTCTGAAAATAATTAATGGAGATAAGGTGTAGTTCAGAGGCAAAGGGGAGAAGGTAATGAACATGCCAGGAGCACCACTAAGTGATTCAGTTTGTGGGAAGTGATTTATAAAGGTCAGGAGAGAAGAGAGGTTGATGGGAACACTTTCAGTCAAAGATTACTATTCAGGAAGTACAGTTGAATTATAAAAATATGCACATCCAGGGGGACAAAGAAACTGCTGAAGAGTCTCTTCTAAGTAAAATTAAGTTAAGAGGTTATAAGTTAGAGTTTGTAGTGTTTGGAACTGTAATAAGATATTGAAAACTTTACTTTTTAGTGAGTTTATGTTTGAGAGGAATGAAGCCAAGTGGAAACAGGGTGATAGTGAAAATGTACTTGGATAAAAACTTGAAAGATATGTTTGTCTGCTTCTGTCCCAACAGCCTGGCTTTTAAAAACTTGGTAGATCCTAATAATGGCATAGGGCAGGTTGGGCAGCAGTGGAGCTGCCAACATTTGGGGCTGGATATAAAATTGTTTTGAAAGTGTGTCTGTACAGGGTATCCTATGCAATATAGTCTGTACACAGTGTCCTATGCAATAGAAGATGTGAACATAGTGTCTGACTACCCACTAAAGGGTGACACCCTTTTCCCCTGCCATGATAGCTAAAATGTCTTTGGCATGGAAATGTCTTCTTAAAAGTGAAATATCCCAAAAAGAATCCAGGACAGGTGGTCTGGACAGAGCAATGATGCTGGAGCTACATCTCCCAACTCTGCACTCAATGTGGACCTCTAATGGACCTCAGCAGCCCACACGGTGGAAGCCTGATCCACGTACTGGGAATCCAGGAGGTGAGAGTGGAACAAGTGACTGGTGGGTTTATTTGAAGTATTCAGGCCACGGGGGCATGCCCTGGGAGGAGACTCTTGGCCTCTGGCCTCTTCCCCTCTTTTGTTCCCTGGCCACAAGCTTTACCTCCACAGTCCCAATGCAATGGGAACAAAGCTTCATGGACCACAGCCTTCCAAACTGCGATTCAAATGAAATCCTACCTCTTTACAAGCTGATCATCTCAGGTAGGTGTCATAGAGAGGGGATGGTGATTAGCACACTATGTGACCAGGACACAGTTTTAAGCTATCTGGGGTCCTGTTTCTATGTGATTAAGGCGTATAGAAACACAAGTTAAGATTTCTGAGAATTACATTGATACCCTTTCACATAAATAGACTACTGAATTAAAAGGTTTTCTTCAGGATCCTGTAATTACTAAGCCCATGCCAATGTGAGAAGTGGCCTAGGTTTTGATGCCTCACTGACTGGCATCTACTGTAGAATCTTCCTTTGAGTAGAGTGGGATTATGTTCAGCTTCTGACTGTGACCTTAATGACCCAAGAGAAGAAAAGCATTATTCCTATTTCTGGGCTGTGAGGTTGTGCTTCCAAAATGCAAAGGGGCATGAACAAAAGGACTACTTAGTAAACGACATTTTAAATAAAAGACTGCTATCAGGAGACACTGTAGGCATGCTCTCCCTGTGCTTTGGTGGGTCTGCCTCGCTCACTGACCCTGTTTCCCTGGCTCCTGGGGTGCTTGAATCTGTCTCCTCTGCCCCAGACGGTGTAGACTGTAGTCACTAAACTCTACTTGGGGAAGAAGGGCAAGGACTAATAATCTTTGTAAGCTTTTCAAAGAGTATGGAAGTAGATGTGTTTCTGCTTAAATGTTTTAACCCAAATATTTAATTTAAGCAATGTAGTTTGTTTCATAAAATTGTAAATGAAATTGAAATTTTCTTGAGCTGAGTTTTTAGACATTAGTTGAATTCCTTTCCAGTGGTTCTACAGAAACAGATCCAGGTTCCTGTGATCCTGGGGTAGGTGATTTCTGCATGTGGCATTTGTTTTCAATTAAGAGTAAGTTCGGCTAGGTATTATTTGCAGAAATTATTTCCTGGCTACTTTTCTGAGAACATGTAGAACATTCAAATTAGGTTTCATAAAATAACTGCAGATATATTCTCAGCATGCTTTCAGTTTAAAGCAAATAGTATAGTCAACTGCTACCAAGTGTTTTGTTAATTAAAACCAAGATGCGGCAATATTTGTTAAAACTACACCAGGCTCCCAGCCTTCTCGAGAGTGCTGAAGACTGAGTGCATTCGGGACTCACGAGGATGAGTGAAAGGATGCTTCACTCCTCTGACACTGAAGAGCACACTTCTTAATCAAGAGCAGAAAAAACAATTAACAAATGTCTTTACTGAAAGATTACAAGTCAGTGATTAAATGGAATTTGTCTGATTCAATAAATATCTTTGTCAACTTTGAAATTGCTAGAGAAAATCTATTTCAATAAAAAAAGAGCACTGAAGTAAATGTAGTAATTTGTTGTTGGAGGCTGTTTGTTCATTCCTGGCTGCCCTGACCTGAAATATTCACACAGAAACTGTATTAATTACAACACTGCTTGGCCAATGACTCTAGCATATTTCCAGCAAGTTCTTACATCTTAAGTTAACCCATTTCTATTAATCCGTGTATCACCATGTGGCTGTGACTTACTGGAAGGTTCTGGTGCATCTGTCTCTTCCAGCATGGCTATACTCTGTTCAGCCATTGACAGAAAGCAGCTTCTGTATTAACCAATGGCAGTATAACATATTCACAGCATACATCACCTCCCACATCAGTAATTCATAAAATCTAGGTAACTCATGTAGCTAAGCTATGAATTAAAATAATCAAGTATGTTCTTACCCTTGCATTCCTCATTGGCAATTATAAAACAACCTTAAATGTACTACATGACCAGCAGAAAGCTTCACAGACAGCAGACTAAAAGTGTAGTACATATTAAGCAAAGTTGAGTGAGAGGAAGAACTAGAGAGTTGACTATACTTCTAGGAAGAGAAGCATAAGTCTGCAGTAAAAGTGAATGGCCGTCAGCATTTCTACATCAGCCATCATTCTGATCCAGTCAGCAGCTACTCTCTCCCGCTGCAGGTTCAGCAAGAGGAATGGCAGCTGAAACCAGTGGTAGGAAGTTCTGGGGAGGCATGTTAAAGTGAAGAATCACTGTCTAATGACGGGGTGCATGAAAGCTGTGCGGAGCGTGGAATACCAAGTGTGCACAGGAGACATTA
This sequence comes from Ondatra zibethicus, assembly GCA_004026605.1. NCBI lineage: Eukaryota > Metazoa > Chordata > Mammalia > Rodentia > Cricetidae > Ondatra > Ondatra zibethicus. Next base: position 17,151 of record PVIU01011801.1, on the reverse strand, counting down.
GTGAATTTATTTCTATTTGGGTGTTCAGGGCTGAGAGTTACACCAGCATCTGAACTGCCCATTGGCCAGGTTCACTCAGTGTTCACATACGTGCTCCTTGGTTTCCTTTTATTTTGCTGGAAGATCTTTGTATAATGCTTGGCCCTTGCAAAGGGTGGAATGATTGGGAAGGCTTTGAATGAGGTTTAGTAATTTGGAAAAGCTGGGTGTGGAAACAGAATGGACTTCTATGCCTTAAGTATTAATGTATCTTTTCCATCATAACAATGTATGAACCTCTGTCCTTTTGGAGAGAATGCCATACTTTAAGTTGACATTACTGTTGGGCAGACTGAAACACTAGGTTAGTACTCAGGTTTTATTATGGCATTTAGTATAATGGGAAAAAACATTAGAAAGTAGATTTAGGTAAATAGCGTACCATCAGTGCCAACAGCCTAGAGAGAAATTACCTAAATCTTATTTTATAATTCAGATAAAATGAAGGTATCTAGGTTTATTCTTTAGGTAAAGACCACAGTGTAAAGGTTAGAACTGAAAACACCAAGGAAACCATTTCCCTATTTCTTTACTTTTTGGTTGAGACACATTGACAAGGTGGTCAGGAATACAGACTGAAATGCAGTGGGTCCCAGATCCACAGTCCTTTACTTTGTAGTTTCCAGCCATGAAGATTTAAGTCATACAGATTTAACTTAGCTTTTCTAACTGTAGCATTTTTGCTAGCAAAAGGACAATAATGATTACTATTGTACAGACTTGTTGTAATGACAAATTCCATGCTGTGTGCAAAGTGTTTGCAAAGGTTTTCAGTCAATGAGTTATTATCAAGTGCACTTCTCTTTGATATACCCAATAAATCACAGGAATGACATGTATAAAAGTCATTCCTCTCACAGCTGGAATAACGGCCAGGAACACAAAAGAAGGGCATGATGCATGGCCTGCTCCCCCATATCACAATAACTCAGCTGGGGCTTAGAATCCTACAAAAATTATATCCAAAATTATAACTTATCCCTAAAAGGTTTTTAAAATATAGCCTAGGTCTAATATCCTGACGGCATTTTATTTTGGTCAAAGATTCATCCCTGGATGAGCCACAACATCCTTTCAAATTTACTGATGAAGAGATGATGTCAGTTACTTGGCAAGACTTCAAAAGAATAACAGGACTTGGGAATCATACCATTCTCATTTCTCCTTTAAAAAACTTCCCTCTGTCTCAAAATAGAGTAGCTCCTCCTGTCTCCTCTTCCATTTCCAAGGAGCACATTAGACCCCTACCCTAGATTAAATGAAGCCAAGTAGAAAGAAAGCTGGATGAGAAATGAGTAACTAGAAGTGAATAGAGCTGCCTGGGATAGGATCAGCAGAGAGAAAGATGCCCCTGGAGTTATTCCAAAGCCTGAATTTCAAATGTGCTAAGGATTGAATTTATTTATTATAGTTTATTATTTCATTTTATTATATTATTTGAAACAGAGTCTGATGTGCCCAGGTTGGTCTTGAACTTGCTGTATAGCTAAGGATAATATTGAATTTCTGATCCTCTTGTCCCCACCTCATGAATGCTGGACTTTCAAGCACCATGCCTAATTTTTGTGGTACTAGGCAATGGGGCTTGTGAAATAAGAAATTTGCCAGTTTTGTTCAAAATATTTGAAAGTAAAAAGCTGTCAACATCAGACACAAATGATACTTTGTTGTTCACTTATTAAAATATCTGCAATTAGCTAATGCCTCAGAAGATGTGGTAATAACAGTTTGTATTTAAATACATTATTCAAATATGATGCTAACCTCTAGGAAGCAATTCCAACAGGCTTCGCCTAAGGAGCAGCCCTACACAAAGACGTGCTGCAGGGGAGGATGAGGGGTGAGCGCACAAAGATGTGCTGCAGGGGAGGATGGGAAGGGTGAGCACACAAAGCCTGACTTGTTTGCGCTTTCCCCATGACCTTCGTGTAGCTTATTTAGTACTGGATTCTGAAGATTCCTTGTACCAATTCCATTTTTTAACACTTCCTATTCTATTTATAGATACCAACCTCAAAGAAGTAGCTTATTTTTACAAAACAAAGCCATGTTTTTCTTTCTTTTCAAGGTCTTTGAATCACATGAAAATAAGCTCTTGTATCACCTTATTTCAAAAATTTTACCATTCCTAGTAGCCTGTCAAAGAATAAGCTACTAGACAATGGAAATGTTTTTTAGTCATCAACTTTCTTGAGTAGTAATTGTTCTGTACTGCTCCATAGGTGTTGATTCCTGGTCCATCTTGGTTCTATATCTTACTTCTTAGGTAACTTCCTGGAACTAGACTGTCTGAATTGGCAATTTAAACTTGGATTTTAGCCCAAGGACTCAACATAGCTAGGAAGAAGCTGTTGCTACATTACCATGGTTGTCGATTTGACGTAGACATTGTTTCTCAGATGGCAATTTCCATCATTTGGCACCACTATGCCTGCCAATTTGCTGTCAAGAGCAAGATGTGATGTCTGGTCTGTCATCACCAGCAGCAATCTTTTAGCTTCTTTTCGCCATCCAATATGACTCTTAAAATAAACATGTAATTAGACCTTGTACAATGACATGGATCCCACTGTGGTCTTGCCAGTTGACAAACATTAGTAAGGCTTGATTGATGTACTGTCTCTAAAATAGCATGCCCATGTATTTGTTTACCTTTTACTCCCTCACTAGAGGAAGAATAAACAAGATAACATGATGGGAATGGGATAACATGCTCTTTCTGGCTTTTTCTTGAGGGTTGTAGAAGCAAAGAGCATCTCCTGCTTTGCCCCTCTATCCCAGCATATACCAAAATGAATCCTAATAGTGATGGGCAATGAGATTTTAAAAAAAATGTATTTGTCCATGCTGTTTCTACTTCATGAACCAACCAGAACATAAAACTCTTACAGCTTCTGCTACATTTCAGCATGCAAAACTTCTTACCTCACACACAGCAGCTTGAAGCATAGCATCGAAACCTCCTTCAGGAGTATCTATGTTTCCAGAGATCTTTTGTCTGTGGACTGCTTTTTCAAATTCAGTGATGTTTTCTGTCAGGGACAGCACATGGATGTATCCATGGGGAGGCATACAATCTAAATTGTAGTCACTGTGTGGGAAAAAAAGTGCAAAATCTAGTTTTCTGTGCTTCCTTAAATTTTTCAAAGTGCTATTCACAGTCAGATTATGTTGCTATATAAAAGGAAGGGGATTTTTTTGGAGGTGTAGAGAAATTTTTACAACATAAAAATTTTTAAGGTTAAGGAGTTCAATGTTGATGAAGCATGTTTGTGAGCAAAAAATAGAACTGTAAGTTTGATGTTCAAAAATAAAGAAGATTCATGTGTTTCATGACTACAGGACAATAAAGCACTTCAGTATGCCAATAAACCCTGAATTTTTGAAAGGAACTTGAGGATTTGTAGTAATTTCCTGTCACAGTTGGCCCTGGAGCAGATGAGAAACACATCCAGGGAGATAGTTTGTGAATTCAGCTGAAATAGCATATTACTTTTTTATTTCTAAAAAGATACCACACTAATTTTGAAAATGATGCTTGTGGAATTATTAGTGAGCAGTAAAGTGTATGAGAATGACTTCCATAAACCCTCCTGTATCTCAGAAAGAGTCCCTGTCCTCAGGCAAGCTCTCCTTCAAGATCGTTTAAGCTGGACATAATGTAACCCAAGTATCAGGAGGCAGAGGCAGTAGGATTCATGATTTCAGGGTCAGTCTGAGAAACAAAGTAACACCTGACCTCAGAAAACCACAATGAATGGTAAATAGCAATTAGAAGATTTCCCAAAGTCTTGTGAAAGATAAACCAATCCTACTTTGTGTGATTAATAGTAACCACTTTTGTTGGAACATGTAGAAAGAAATGATTTGAACAGTTTATAGAAGCAGAGAATATCTTTAAAGAAAATGATTTATGGAACAAGAGATTTATAAAGTTATTTCTCTGAAAACTTATCAGGTGACACTAAATGAAAACTTGCATGCTTAAAGTTAGTTTTCTTTCCTTGAGGAGTCAAGTGCTGTTTAGAAACAAATTCTTATTTATTGATCCCTGGTCTGTGAGGCAGTTGGTTATATCATTAACAACATAAATATATACCATCCCAATATAGTAATGTGTCAGTGTAGCATTGCAGTGATAAATACTCTAAAATGTGTCAAATACAAATATAATAAATTTGGAGCAATTAAAAAAAAGGCATATAGATTTTCCAGAGGTATTTATATGCATGTCAGCCTCATTGCTGGAAATTCAATCAGGGTTACTGAGGAAAGGTTTTTTTTTTTGTTGTTTGACAAAAAGTGAATAAACAATATTTGAAGGAATATAACTAAAAACCAAAGCTACAAGCAAATGTTTCCATAGAGGAACAGGATCCTCCTCAAATACTTTTAACTTTTATTTAATAAGACACTATTTTGAAACATGGTTAAGTCTATAAGAGCAATCAACATGAGATTTTTATACAAAAGATTCTTTTAGTATTATTCACATAAAACATCAGCTACCTGCACTGATTGTGGATCCTCTCTGGGTGGATGCTAATGTAAGGTGAGACAGTTTTATCCACATAGGAGCCAAAACCAAGACGGAAGTCACGGGAGAAAAACGCCATTTTTCTAGATAAATCATTTCCAACGGAATTCAATTTTTCTATATTATTGTGCATTGATGCTGACACATCAACCAGATAATAAAGATCCACAGGATATTTCTTCAGAGGACGAATTTTTAACATAAAATTAGCTTCAGCTCCTAATTCAAAGAAAGAAAAACATCATATAGTCTTCGTTTTCATATCTTAGATGTCAATAAGTGACATTTTCAATTGCATTTGGCATGTGAATGTATGCATGTGTGTGTGTGTGTATAGATGTGTGTGTTTGTGTGTGTGTATGAGCACACTTACGACAACATATGTGTTGAGGTCAGATAATGACTTGCAGAAATCAGAATCAGTTCTGTGCTTTTCTCCTGTGGACCCCAGAGATTGAACTCTAGGATGGTCAGGTGTGACAAGCCCCTGTAGCCACTGAGCCATCTGGTGACTTGTAATGATGCTTCAGTTTGCAGCACAGTTATCCTAAGTTTACACATTATCAAGTTACTTATCTTACTGCTATGATCCAGTACTGGATAGACTCAACTTAAGCAAAATAGAATTGTCTGGGCTCACAGATCAGAGGATGTCTTGGGGGTGCATGGTAGTTGGGGTGGCAGCGGCTTGACTCACTTTTCCTCATCTTTGTAGACCAGGAGCAGAGTGCTACAGCAGGAAACAAGGGTGTACCCAGCTCTCAAAGGCCTGTCACTGTGAACAACTCCCCAGCCATATCCTTCCAAAACAATGCCAAAAGTTGGGGACCAAGTGTTCAAACACAGGACCCATGAGAGACATTTCAGAGCTAAGCTATAACAATGCATTTCTGTTAATTCTAGAGAAGATATAGAAATAAAAAAATAAGCCAGCTCAATACAAATGTAGGAGGAATCACTTATATAACATGAATTGTCCATCACCCTCAGAGACAGAAAAGCACAATGCAAAACAATAAGTATCATTCTATCTGAAAAAAGGTTCAGGTGGCTGTGTTCAGGGAATGGTCTGAGGCAAATCTGAAAGATGTCTTAAAAAATGACATTTTATTAAATGTAGATGTTAATTCGCTCTTCTGAGGTATGTCACCTTTATCAATGAGATGTGAATCCTTTGGTACTTGACAGTACATGAAGCTCTTTGAGATAATGAGTGCACATTGTGAATCAGCTGATGAACTCCTTCCTTTTGGTTAGTGGGGGGGGGCGACAGTGGGTTAGAACAGAGAACCGTGCTGTGTTGAAGGTGTGCAGATTACTAGTTCAACATATGGAGGGGTTCAGTAAATGTATAAAATCACAGAGGCCAGGTTTTGGCCTTGAGCAAAATAACGGTATTGGAAGAGACAGTAAGCCCCATAACAAAGAGTTTCCTAAGAGCACCTTTACTGTCTAAGGTTCAGGTTATTTAGTTCTTGGCCACATTATGATTTGATACAAAATCTGGGTCATTCACCTAGACCCTTCAGATTCTAGGAGTGCATTTAAGATATCCAGGGAAATGTCACCTACTTAAAATTTGTGAATTTCTCCATTTAAAATAAATCAGATGGTTCCAAATCATTAACTGTTCATCCATGGAGAACATTTCAATTGGAAAACATTTTATAAAAATAAATTACAATTTGTATATCCACCTAGTCAGGAGAATGACATACTTATTAAAATATTTACCTAATCGGTGAATTACTCCTTATTTTCCTTTAAATTTTTTTACAATTTCAATGTTATTCAAGCTGAACTATCTATCCTATCAAAATGCTTTACTGGCAGATAAGAACAAATATAGAAAAGGAAAGGTGTTCATTCATTTCCAGCTTCCTGCCTGAGTAGGGAGCCCTGTGAGTGAAATGCTCTGCATTCTGCATCCCAGAAGTTTGAAGGAAAAGTGGGGTAAGCAATACCTAGACTAACCCATCCTCTGCTCCTCTTTAGGAGCTGGGCTGTCTTCAGAGAGCATTTACTCTGTTCATCTTTTGGCTCTGTACTGAAAAGTATCAGTAGTAATTTAAGTGGAGAATTAAATGTAGGAGAAAATAGTACATAGGGCCATATAAGAGAGAAAAAGAGCACAGTTGTAGAGCACAGTTCATACAGAAGGTCTCGACACATGGATCAACAGTTAAGAAATATATAAATTGTGTAGTTGGGTTTTTTTTCTGACAATTGACTTGGGCATATTGCTAAAGGTCCTATGCATTAGTCACATGATATTTTTATCTTGGTGAATCATTGCAGTTTATGGTGACTCTGTATGACATTGAATGACTGTGCTTTTACAGATGATGCTAGATGGAGCAGTTATTTAGCAGATTGTGCAAGGGACTCAGCAAAAGTGTGTGGTGCTGACCTCAGCGAAAGGCACAGTTTTTGCAGCATCTGCAAAGGCATCTTTGGGGGCCTAAACTACTGAAGGCACGCCAGACAAATGTCAGCCACTCAGGGCACCTGTGATGACAACAGTTGTTCAGAGCCTAGCCAGCAAAACCTTTTACTGCCTCAGCAGAAGAGAGGTGACAAAGCCCTGGAGTCTACTATGACAGGATCCTGGATTACCTAGATGCTGGCCTTAGCACAGGTACATGGGTGAGTCCTAAACATGGGCTAAGACCTCAATAGCACAAGTTGTTGTTTAAAAGTAAATATTTCCATACTTGGGCATTTTAGACATTGCACAAGAGAACAGTAATAGTTATTTCTACATTCCAAGATCCCTGAATTGCCAGTGAGGTTTTGCCAGTTCAGGGTAGATAGCCCTAGACAGGCTGATCCCAAATCTCACTTTGCTTGTTAAGATAGAATTAAGTTTGATGTTTCATGCCTTCCTTGCCTGTGAGCTTGAGACATTATCAACAATGTACTCTCAGGTTGTCTTTGGATTAGATAATTATATATGTGGAAGAAAAGAATTAGATATGGGTTTTTTTATATTCCATAGGTAAAAGCAGTAGAGGCACTGTCTCATGGCTATGTAAACACTGTGTCCCACTCGAAAACCTCCATTTTATTTATATTAGAGTATAGTCAACACAGACCAATAACCAGATGACATTTAAAAGGGCTTGGTTAAGCTGGCTCAGAGAGAAGTGCATATAGATACATGGCTTAAGACCTGCTTGTTAGCACAAGCAGCAATGTCTTGATGTTAGAGGAACTATGTGAGATAGATATACTACATTCATATACTCTACATAAATGGTATGTATTAGCTGATCAAACCATTCCATAATTAAATGTTGCCAAAGTCACTCAGCCCAGACTGTGTCCTTTGTGAAATTATAAATGGTTCTTTGACAAGACAACCTGGAAACTTTAGGATATCCAAATAATACGATTTCAAACTGTCCTATTTAATTAAAGAGTGGCCACAGCCTAGCTTGGTGTCCTCAGGCTTGTCTTGCTTCCCAAGACTGCTCTCAAAGGAAGTAACAGCAGAACCGAGCCCTGGACCATGGAACTCTAGTATGAAGTAGCAACACCAGGTTCATCAAGGATTTGTTGATTCTAGCCAGTGGTTTTTACCGACAGCAGCTAAGGAAGGAAAGCGAGAGCTTACCACTCTTGATTTTTCCACCTACAAGAGAGCCTCCTGAGTCAAAAACATGGCTAAGAGCATTAAACATGGTTAAGAGCATTAGCTGCTTTTTCAGAGGACTCAGATTTCATTTCCAGAACCTATGTATTGCTCACAACCATCTGAACTCCAGTCCCAGGGTATCCAAAACCCTCTTCTGGTCTCTGAGGGTACTGTGCACAATGGCACACAAACATATATGCAGGCAAAATATCCACTAACATAAAAATAATTAAATGAAAAAGAATAACTTCATGCATTTCTGCTGTTGGAACTCCTTCAGATAATAGCCTTTAAGATACTGGTCCGCTTTGGGCATGGTCTCATGTATTATAAATGCAGACAAAAAGCATGAGCATGGGGATGGGGGTAGGGCTTGGCTGCTAGATACAGTTCCAGTTCCCCCACACACAGAGGACTACAGATGACTACTCTTTCTGTGAGTTTACCCCCTAATAAATAAACCTTTGTTATACTCCATTCTGGGCTAGTGTGGAACTCTTTTGTACAGCAACAGTTTGGAACCCAGTGGCGAGAGTTCAAGCCATTGCCAGGCCTTGCCCAGAGGTTCTGAGGCCTTCTCCCATCCAACACACCTGATCTATCCTTCCACAGCTGAATGACCCATCTGGCTATGAGCCAGATGTGTTGACCTCAGAATAAAAACCAGGAGATGTGCTATGTTGGGAAAGGGATTTCTCTTTTGTTTCCACAGGAAAAGAAAAGCTATGGATACCAAAAATAAAGATTCAGTTTGAAAAAACAAAACAACATCAACAACAACAACAACAAAAAAACCTCTTGATAAAGAAAAATGACAGTCCATCCACAGAGGTGACAACCCTACAAGTGGTAAGGAAATCTCATAAGGGTTGGGGCAGGATTCAGTTCTTGTCATTGCAGGAAGATACCCATCTTCAAAAAGTTGAGAGACCTCAGACATCTAGAAGCTTAAAGAAAAAAAGATAACTATCCAGAAAGAATCACCAAGCAAAGAGAATATTCTCTGCAGGGTAAAATTTCACTACCTAAACATACATATCTCCCTACTTCTCAGTATAATGATAACTGTGGCTCACTTCTAAATCAAAGCTGGCTTTGGAGTTGGACAACGGCTCTGTCCTTCTCAAAATCCAGGAATGTTGTTAAAAGAAAAATTTATAGTTTCGGTCTCATATCAGGAGCCACTTGGTATGGGACAGAAGCAAGATAAAATTTAGGGACAACTATTATCAAAACTCTGCTTTCAAATAATTTTACTTCTCCCCATACCTATTTTTGTCTCTATGGTACCTATCTTTGAATATATGTCTATATGAATAATATTTAAGTTTTCCCCAATGAAGAATAAAATTTTCTGCAGTAATCTTTGAAGTTTCCAGGAAGAAGCTGGGGCCCCACAACAACAACTCCACCTGGTTACTATGACGTCATGATGCTGATAGCACCACTTTAAAATCAGTTTTGTGTTACAAACTGCTCAAGATAATTCCAACTTGGCTAGCTGAGATGGTTCACATTCTTACAATATTTTGGACAGAACTTCAAATAAGAACTTCAGGAAAACCCTACCAATTACTCCAAGACTGTTTGCAATTATACCAGACATGAATTTTAGAACTTAACCATCATTTTAGTTTTTACAGGATCCTATAGAAATAACATCGCCCCCATGACAGCTGGAAGTAATTCTAGAAGACAACATCCCCTCTCCCAACAAAGTTTGTCCTCAGAGTTAGAGACATATATTAGGCATTGGTTATAAATTGTATAGGGCTAGGGTGGAAATTAAGTAGACTCAGGAATCTCTTTTGAAAAGAAAGGGGATTGGATGGGATAATAGGTAGATTAGTGTGAGCTTTTTCACACTAATAATAATAGTGGGTAATAGTGAGAATACTTGTGAACTATTATTTATAGACAGTTTATATTGGTATAGATTCTTGTATATTGATACAAAATTCAAGTTATATTTGTTATAGTGAATATGCTCCTATTTTGTGTACAATATTTGTGCACTTATTCAAAGTTATTTTCTCATATTATACACAAGCATGTTCCTACCTCTGCTTAAGATATTTTGCATATTGATACAACTTTAGGATATATTTTTCATATTACACTTTACCTTTCTACTTCTGATCAAGATACTTATACATTGTTTATATTTTGAGGTCATTGTCCTCATTTGCTGCACATTTGTTTAAAGATTGTTTAATATTTTAATATGAAGCCTTAGTCTTTAAGCTATATAGGTATTAAGAATTATAGGTCAATAATCATCCTTGTCTGTAATGCTTATAGGTAGACTAGTAAGGTTCTTTAGGTGCATAGCAACTGTATTTTGCATAGATAGGTAATCTTCAAACACTTCAAAGAATTGTAGAATATGACATTTAAATAACCTAGGGTTATGTTGAAGTGGGACACAATTGCTCCTGGCAGCACTGATCTATTCCCAATAGCATGTTGGGCACCAAAGACACTCTACTTGGAGCTTGTTTTCTTTTTGGCAAAACAGTTCTTTATGCAAAGAACTGCCCGTGCCTTGACCACTAACAAAATGCATGATGTTCAGAATGGACAAGCAGGATACAGGTTTAAAAAAAAACTTCCAAACCTTGGCAAGACAAGAGAAGATGGTTTTGAAAATTTTCATGCCTTTGAAAATGGTCTGTCAGTTACTCTAGGCCTTAGCCAAAGTTGGTTGTCCCAAAGTTGTAAATGAGACTTTGGGTGATTGCCCAGGTAGCCTTTGTCTCTGTCATTTCCTGCATCTTTTGAAAGTTGCTTGATTGCACTTCCTTTTTACTCAAGTAATATTATTTCCTTTCTCAGGTATCTTTTAGGGTTGATGACTAGATGGTCATAGTTACTTTCCTCTCATGACTTAGCCAAGCCATTTTTAATATAAGATTTAGACTCCTTAGGATAGGATAACTATTGAAACGTTTAGAGTATGTTTCTTGCTTGATGTTGTTCATGATGGTTATAATTCTAAATTTTAAACTTGATATTTGTTTTTACTGCATATAGTTTTGTATTAGGCTTAGAACTCTCTTATTTAGACTAAATGGGGTGGTGCTGTGGGAACTCCTTCAATTAATAGCCTGTAATATACTGGCCCACTTTGGGTGTGGTCTCATGTACTACAAATGCAGACAAAAAATGTGCACGGACCCCCTTCACTGCTGGATTCAGTTCCAGTTCCCCACTCATGCAAAAGGACTGTGGATCACTATTCTTTCTATGAGTATACCACCTAATAAATAAACTTTTGTTAGTCTCCATTCTGGACTAGTGTGGAACTCTTGTGTATGGCAATACATTTCTAATTAGTGATAAAATGATTTGCAAGGTAATTTTATCTAAATAATATTATCTCTTCAGGGGTAGAGTGGTTTGAATGAGAATAACCCCCATATCTCATATGTTTGAATATGTCTAGTCAGTAGACTGTTTGGGAAGGATTAAAAGGTGTGGCCTTGCTGGAGAAGATACGTCACTGAGGGTAGGCTTTATAGTTGATTATAGGCACTAAAGTCACTCTGCTTTGAGTGTTGAGGATAAAGGACAATGACTGATGATGTTGCTGGCATCTTTCTTCACCAGTCTCACAGAAAAAGAAATCTTAGACAATGAGAAGTCCGTTTCTGACTATGCTCAGTTTTGTTCAAGTCCTTGTGGCCATGCCACATACCCTTGCTTGTCTTCATCAGCTTTTTTCTGTGGAGGGCAGGTGAGTATAAAGAATATCCTGGGGTGGGTGTTTATGTAAGTATCCTTAAAATATTGTCAGATTCTCCTGGATGGAGCTTCCACTTTGTGTGTGTGTGTGTGTGTGTGTGTGTGTGTGTGTGTGAGTGTGTGTGTGATTTAAATTGCATTTTCTAGCTAATTTTAGATCCCACCTCCCACATTAAACAGTCAAACCACTAAATATAGTTGAAAGTCAAGGCCAGTTGTGGAAAATGGTTATAACTGATTGCAATCTGGGGCTGACTGTAACATTTCCTCCTTGGTATTTTCTTTCCTTTATGAATCTCTCCCCTCCCCTCCTATCCTATCTCCTTTTAACAGACAGCTCACTCTGTAGCTCAGGTTGCTCAAGCTCAACTCTTTCTGACCCCCCCCCCTTTCTTGGCTTTCGCCTGCATTTTGCCTTCTCACGCTACTGTCCTTTGCTGCGCTGCTTTTCAAGAGTCACTACAGCATGAACGCTGTCTTTTTTTATTTCTTTTTTATTGAGCTCTACATTTTTCTCTGCTCCCCTCTCCCTCTCCCCTCCCCCCTTCAACCCTCTCACAAGGTCCCTATGCTCCCAATTTACTCAGGAGATCTTGTCTTTTTCTACTACCTCCATGTAGATTATATCTATGTAAGTCTCCCTTAGGGTTCTCATTGTTGTCTAGGTTCTCTGGGATTGTGCTTTGTAGGCTGGTTTTCTTTATGTTTAAAAACCACCTATGAGTGAGTACATGTGATAATTGTCTTTCTGGGTCTGGGGTACCTCACTCAATATAATGTTCTAGCTCCATCCATTTTCCTGCAAAATTCAAGATGCCGTTATTTTCTTCTGCTGTGTAGTACTCCATTGTGTAAATGTACTACATTTTCCTTATTCGTTCTTCGGTTGAGATTGTTTCCAAGTCTGGCTATGACAAACAAAGCTGCTATGAACATAGTTGAGCACATGTCCTTGTGGCACGATTGAGCATCCTAGAATGGCCAAAATCAAAAACACTAATGACAACTTATGTTGGAGAGCTTGTGGGGAGAAGGGAACACTTCTGCATTGTTGGTAAGAATGCAAGCTGTACTGTTTTGAGGCAAGCCAAGGTCAAATTTCATCTTATTTTGAGTCTTAACTTGAGCTATTCCCATTTTGTTCTTTCTTCGGTTTTAATTTATCTTTTATTCTCACATGATCTTTCCTTATTACATATGGATTAAGACTCTCCCATTAACTAAAACATCTAAATTCTAAACATCCTATAATGAACATTTAAAATTAACTTTTTAGGACTGGGGTTGTAGAATTATTCAGTTCATAGGGTGTTTGCCTAGTATTCAAGAATACCTAGGTTCAATCCTGTATCACCACGCAAGCTAGGTGTGATGGCATACCCCTCCAATCTCAGTACTAGGTCAGAGGATATAGGAGGATCAGGAGTTCAAGGTCATCTGCAGCTATACAGTGAGTTATAGGACAATCTGGGATATGTGAAAACCTACTCAAAAGGGGGGCAGCAGTGAGTGGCTCAGCAGGTAAAGACACTTGCTCCCCTCCTGACAAGCCAAGTGTGCTCTCCAGGCCCGACATGGTGGAAGAAGAAAGCCAGCTCAGAGCAGTCGTCCTCCAGCTTCCACATGTGGTGCCATGATGTGCGCAAGCTTATATAGACACACACACAAAATAACGTGTAAGAAAAATTAAAAACAAGTACAACCCCTTTGGATGTCAGTGTGGCGATTTCTCAGAAAATTAGGAAACAACCTTCCTCAAGACTCAGTAACACCACTTTTGGGTATATATCCAAAGGAGATGCTGTCTTTTTAAAACTCAAAGTTGTATATGTCACTGCCTGCTTACTGTACTCAAGTAGGTAATCAAGTGGCAGATTGAAGCATCTCATCATCTTGATTCCATCTGCATCTTAACATCCAACAAGATAAAACTGCTTGTAAGTCTCCAGAAGTACTCTGCAAACACACACTTCCATGCTCCGTTTATGTTCCTTTTGCCTGCAGTAAACTAACCTCCCTTTCTTCATGTAATTATTGCTTTAAGACACTCTTCACTAAGCTACTCCTCCTTGGACCAGACTGAGCTTCTGTGTCTTGTTTCCCTAACAACTAAATCATACCATTTCAATGTTTACCATATAATTATGAGGTTTCAGGCATGGCATCTATATCTTCTTTCAATTTCTAAAAGCTACTATGAGATATCTTTACACAGAATACTTAGTTCCATATTTGGAACATAGTAAATACATATATGTTAGTAATTATTATCATTACTTTTACTGGATTCTAAATAACCTTAGGGTAAGGCCTGCTTTTATTCTCTGAAGCCTCTGGTGGCTGCTTATGATTTCAGAAGACCTGAATCACTAATATAGCTACAAAAGGGGAAAACTATAATTATTGACATATATGAATTACATGAACACATAAACAGAAAGGTACAATTTATAGGTACTTATACTGAAATATTTCCTAAAGAGCAGGGAATATAAAGGATATAGTCACATTTATTAGTGATAAATAAGAAATAAAATAGGATAACCTGCTGTAAATTAGTATTTAATTATAAAAATAGGGTCATTGCCTTATTTGTATGGAAAAGCAAATCATGCCCAAAACCTAGAGTTAAGGATGGTTGGTAATAGTAAGCTTACAAAAGATGTTCAAGCATCCTAGTACTGGTTAGAGAAAGGGCAAGAGTAGATAGCTCATGGACTAAACTGAAAACACTGAAGACTGGGCCAATGAGATGGCTCAACCTATAAAGACGCCTCCTACTGATGACCTAAGTTATATCCCTGGGATTCATGTGATGGAAAGAAAGAACTGATTCCCACAAATTGTCCCTTGATCTCCCTTCATGAGCTTTATCATAGATGCCTGTAAACACACACACACACACACACACACACACAAATGCAATAGAATTTTTAATTAAAACCCTAAAGACATTAAAATGAATAAGACGGGAAGCTTGACTCACGTAAATCTAAATGAACCTCAAGTTCTTCTTATGAAGCATATGGGAATGACTACACATTAAATATTTAAACAAAATTTCTTTCCTTAACACTAAGCTACAATTTGAAACTTGTACGTTTGCAAGGGTCCCATATGTCTGGTCCAGCCTCCAAGGCTGCTGGTAGAACATTTAAGAAAGAAGTAGCGCCTAGCTGGATGGAGTCAGTCATCGGAGGTGTGCCTTCGGAAAGATATTGGGACCCCTATCTCTTTCTCTTTGCCCCTGACCATCATGAACTAAACAGGACTCATCTTCCTGCCATTATGAACTGTCTCTGGGGCCCAGGCATACTGAGTGGAAACTGATATCATGGACCAAAACAAACCTTTGCTTCTCTGAGGTGTTCTGTCATGACAACAGAAAACTGAGTAACCTAGCAAATTAAGTTAGCAGCTTTGTTTAGGGAAACTGCAATTGAACATAATTGGGATTATCTCACCTTTGCTGAATATCTTTAATTTAACAGTGTTGATGGAGACTTGTAATTGTCACAATAACATCTTGTGTAGGAACATCATATTCTTTTGTTTGTCTGGACACAGTGGTTCCTTGCAGATGTGGTCTAATTTGAACTGCTACAGTTTTTGTTAAGGCTTTGACAATGAGGTGATAGTGACTCCCAGCTAAGTAGCTTGCAGGCCTGCTGTAAATCTTTCTAAGAGTTTATACAGCACAGGCATAATGTGTTACTTGAAAGTCTGAATGAACAAAAAACACTTCTTACCATGTGTTTCTGCCTAAATACTTAACGAGTATTTCTTATCCAATTAACCTATTTTGTCTTCATTTCTTGATTAGATTTAGTAACAATTTATTATTCTTAATGAGCTTTACACAAAACCAATTCATTCTTAAATATATATTTACATTTTTATTTTAATGCTTTAGTTTATTAATTTTATTATTTTAAATTTATTAATTTCTTTTTTATTTTATGATTGCTTGTTTTGTTATTCTTTGGTTTGGACCCTCATTCCATTTTATTCATTCATTTTCAAAAAGAACAATTCAAGTTACAACCTATATATTAGATGTATTTTGTTACTGTTGCTATTAGTTTGTAGCTAGAATTTTGATTACATCATTTGACTTAATTCCAAATTTTATGGCATTGTGCTCAAAGATCATGAAATAATTTTTACTTTCTGTGGTTGATTTCTTAATATATTTTATGGATTTTAAAAATAACACTTTATTTATGAAGTATTGTAAACTGAATAGTATTTGGAGAGGGGGCCTTGGGGTGTAAAAGGTTTAGATGACAACATGGGGGGTGCTTCATAATAGGATTAGTGGCCCTCTAAGATACAGGAGAGCTGCCTTCCATACCATCCCCATTCCTATGACTTCCCCGTCAGCCCTACCACAGGAGGATTCAGCAGGAAGTGGATATCTAGAAGACTGGAGAACCATCATTAGAAACCAGATCTGCCTAAACTTTGTTTTTGAACTTCCCTGACCTTTGACCTTTTAGCCTTTCTGGAACTGTGAGAAAAGACAATCCTATCATTCGTGTTGTGTCACCACATGTAAGGCATTGCGCGGTGACAGCTAAGCAGACTAAAGTGCCAGATTTACTAAGTGCAGCTGTTCTGCTGTATTTTCCTCTGCAGATACTAAAGGGGATATTTTTAAGCTCTCCTCTAATGAAGAACTTGCTGAAGTTTAGGAATCTGTAGGCTTTGAAGAGAGGTTAGGGGTAAAGGCCATGGTAACAGAATGACTTGATTCAGGTGCGCTCTGGGAGTAATACAGACACATGAGTCAGAAAGTCAAGATATAATGGAGAGTCATGTGTGTTACTATTGAATGTTAACACAGAACAAAACAAACAAATCTAGCCTATAAAGACTCTAGAGGCAAAGATGGAAAAGGTAATTGCATGGGAATGCTGTCAAGATATGGAGACTGGTAAGATAAAGAAACTGGGGAGTCCCCTGCTAGGGGGCCTCCTTTGTCCCACGGAGCCAAGCAGAGAGGAGAGGGCAACCCTCAGTAAGCCTGCTTTTGGGACCGAGAACCTCGCCCAACTAGCTTCCGCGGATTCATCTGGACCCTGTCCCGGCTGCACCTGAGCTCGGCCCACCCGGGCTGAGGCCTTGGGGGAAGGACAAGTCCCCTGCTAGGGGGCCTCCTTTGTCCCACGGAGCCGAGCAGAGAGGAGCTGGC